>JACBKR010001140.1:0-54589 GCA_014218235.1 Colocasia esculenta | reverse complement strand
CAAACTCGTAAAAGAAAACATGCTAGTGCCTGATGGCAAGTCGCAAGTCAAATGGACGCCGTCGTCGCTGCTCGTCGCCTCTGCCTGCGGTAAACTTGGACCCTGTCGGCCCGGTCCAGTGCTCGGGTGTCCCCACCACAATAATTCCTTTCCTGAAATCTAAATCACAAAGGAAATCAATCATACATATGATAATGCTAAACTGGCAACTAAATCAAACTTCAACCATTTACCCGTATCTAGTCATCTTAATTCCATTGAAGTGATCGTCTATAAGCATCTATGGGACAGTTAATCAGTCAATCATATGATCATTGTAATTAATATCAACTCAAGTTGATGGGGAGAGGGAAGGACACAAATCTATGGTCTCAACTTGATCTAAAGCGCATATAAATAACTAAAACAAACAAAATAAAATAATAATTAGTGGGATTTTTCCTGCGAAACAGAGACCCAACTATCTAATAAACATAAGGAAATGTCTAATAGACGTGATAGGCCGTAACAAGGCCCAAAACCTATAAGAACGGTTTGCCGTGGCTGAGCGAATCGCCCCGATTCGGCGAATCGCATCGAATCAGGGGAAACCCGATTCTCTCGATTCTCATGCGAATCAGACCGATTCCCATGCAAATCGGGCCGATCATTGAATCGAATCGGATTTTTAAAAAACCGATTTGGGGGCGAATCAACGATGCGCCAAACCTTGATAAGAACACCCTATTTTCTACAATAAACATGAGTCCCTTACATATCTTATACTCCTCTCTCTGCTTCCAACAAATGGAGATATTTCATGCTCCTTGTTTATGCTCATATTTTCATCAAATTACTAGGATATTCCTTCAGCAAATGCATGATCATTCCTGAGTTCTGATCATTCTGAAGTGTCATTCCACATTTCACATTGCCATGATGTGGGCCTACACATGGAAGAAAGTATTGGGTCGGCCCTGGAACTGCCCTTGGCTGATCCCTGTCCGACCCAGGTCGGATTGACCAGATCTATCTGAAGTCTGGATTGCCAGATTAAAAGAATATTTTTTTAAAAAAATAGAAAATCTGAAAAAATCAGAAAAGCGGCACTGAAATAAGAAGAGAGAAAAAAAAAACTCTTAAAAGGAGGTAAAAGAAAGAAAAATCCTTTGCCCATGGAATATAGAATTGGATCGGCCAGGAATCGGCCTGAGCTGATCCCGATCCAATCTGGATCAGATCGGCGATCCTCAGGAAGTCTAGCCTATCCAGGATTGGCCAGATTGAAATATGGTTTTGTTTAAAAAATCAGGGAAAATCAGAGAAAATTAGGAAAAAATGTCTTCAATATTTACATACATATTTATGATATATGTTATCATAGTCATAAACTTACCGATTAATATAATAACATAATGTTTAACACACGGAAAATCATATGAAATAATATGCATTGATTTACATATTAGTTATTCCGGGCATTATGTACCCAAATGATTTAGGATTTGAGTACTGGACTCTTCCCCCCGACTAAGATCGATGTTAATTTACATCGAGATAACATTGAACACCTTTGATACCATGTCAAAAGCCTTTTACATGTCATATATACTGCTGTGACCTTGAATTTCCGTGGAGAAAACTATCTTATTATTTCAGAAATAAGATTATTGCAAATTTTCTCTTAAATAGGGACTAATTATAATTTTTCTATGCATAAAAGTCTATTTTAATACATAACATGTCTCTAACATTGTCATTCAGAATATTCTACATTTCTGAATTTTATAGTTCTTCTCGGACATCTGAGCAATTATATATCATTTCTGGGTACAACTGCAATATTCATTCCATGAAATTGTATGTCCATAAAACAGGTAAATAGACACAGCAAATACACTCATATCCCTTCATCAATAACATAACATTTCATAACAGTACATGTTTTCTTTGAATTTGGATGATTTTACAAACAACAATTATTCAGCTGCTTTTTTATTAAAAAAATCCAGAACATCAAGAGACCTGTGGTTCTCTTTTTCTTTTTCTTTTAAAGGTAACAAACAACAACAGGGCTTCTTCTGCTCCTTCCTTGCTTGCCCTGCTTCTATTGGTTTCTCCAAGGCTTCTCCAAAATTTGGAAACTTCCCCCCCACCCCACCCCACCCACCCCCCCCACCCCCCCCCCCCCCCCCCCCCCCCCCCCCCCCCCCCCGTCCTTGCTTTGTATGCTTGGCTCCTTTTATAAAGTTGAAGAAGAACTTCAAGGTCTCCCGGTCAGGATTGCTACAAACACCTCCCCGCTGGCTTGTTGAAGCACCTCTCTTGGAGAGTATTTGCATTCTATATATATTTTATTTTTCATTTCTTCTTTCTGTTTCTTCTCCTTTTTAATTTTTTTTTCTGAAGAAGACCGGGGGTCTCCTGGTCAACATGACTAGGGAGAACCCCTCCCGTTCAGCAGCATGACCAGGGAGTGGTCTCCCGGTCAGCGCATGACCATGGAGAACCCTCCCGGTCAGCCATGACCAGGAAGAACCCCTCCCGGTCAGTGCAACTAGGGTGGGGGCCCTCGGCCCTCCCATTCAGCGCTGGACCAGGAGAGCACTCTCCTGGCCAATGCGACCGCAGCACGACTGGGAGAGCACCCTCCCAGTCAGCGCGACCTGGGAGGGGCCCGTGGTTGACCGGGACCGGGAGACTTTCCCAGTGTGCTGCCACCGGGAAGGTATCTCCTTGGAAATTCCCAAATTGACGGGATTCCAAGATTCTGGGATTTATGGGATTGGTTTTGAGAATTTTTAGGATTTCTGGGTTTTTGGTATTTCTAGGTTTTTGAGTTTTTCTAGAAATTGATATTTCTGGGATTTTTGGATTTCTGGTTATTTGGAATTTCTGGAATTTTGGTTTTTATGGAATTTAATATTTCTGGGATTTTTGGATTTGGGTTTTTGGAATTTCTGGGATTTTGGATTTTCTGGACATTTGATATTTCTGGAACTTTTGGGATTATTTGGTATTTCTGGGATTTTGAGTTTTCTGGAAATTTGATATTTCCTGAGATTTTGGATTTCTGGGATTTACCCATGTCCCATGGCACGGTTTTACACCGCCTCATGCCGTGATTAGCAAAATTTCCATATATAATTTTTTGTCACAAAAATATCCAAAAGAATTTATGATCATTTTTGGTTTAAACAATATGTAATATTATTATGTATGCAATCTTACACTAATTACATATCATATTAATGTATAAACATAATTGATATGTATGTCCTTATAAATGTAACATTATACATATATCACAATGTAATGATTGTGAATAGTGTTGGAATATGGAGCACTTTATACATATTATCATATTGATGAACACTTTATAGTTTATACATATATATATATATATGTATATGTGTGTGTGTGTGTTAAATGTACATACAATCATATATTAATGTAAATATAATAACAATATGCACATATACAATTAATGCATATATTATATATATATATAATGTATATATATATGTGTCATATATATGACTATATGCCTTTGTGTAGTTTACATGCATAATATGTAAATTAATGTATGCATCAATATTAGACATTATTTTTGTGTATTTATACATATGTTTTAGTTTATATATGTGAAATGACATGTGTTAATTAATGTATCTATAAAAAAAAGAATTGTGTGGCAGAATCCGCATGGGATCTGCCAATCTGGACTGATCTGGAATTTAAAGCCGATCCGATCCAGAATTGGCCGATCCCGAACCGGATTGGCCGATTCTGTAATCCTACCTTTGCCCATGATCGCCCCTCCCCTTCCCCTGTTTTCCCCTTATCGTGCATGAAAGAAGAAGATTAATGTACATAATAAAAAGAATTGTGTGGCAGAATCGGCCTGGGATCAGCCGATCTGGACTGATCTGGGCAGATTTGACCTGAATTTAAAGCCGATCTGATCCAGCATTGGCCGATCCCGATCCGGATTGGCTGATTCTTTATGCCATACCTTTGCCCATGATCGCCCCTCCCCTTCCCCCGTTTTCCCCTCATCGCGCATGAAAGAAGAAGAATTTAAAAAAAAAAACCCTCCCTTCCCAATGTACCCCTTCTCCCTCCTTCCCTTTCCCATGTGAACCCCCTACCTTTTCCCCCTTTTTCCCATTTTTCCCCTTCTCCATATTAAGAGAAGAAGAATAAAAAAAATCAAAAGACAAAAAAACTGTTTTCCACTGCACCTCCCCTTGAGGGGGGGGGGCACATGGGGAAGAGGAAAAGGGGGAAAGGGGGTGCTCACACATGGGGAAGTGAAGAGAGAGATAGAGAGAGAGAGGGGGGGGCACATGGGGAAGAGGAAAAGGGGGAAAGTGGGGTGTTCACACATGGGGAAGCATGGAAGGAAGAATCGCCGGGATCGAGCCAGAATCGCTCGATCCCGGATCGGATCGAACCCCCCAAGGACGATTCCCCCTTGAAGCCCCCAAAACCCCACATTTCGGCTGGATCGACCCAACTCAGTAGGATCTGAGTTGGATCGCTCGAGTCGAACCGGGATCGATCGATCCCGGCTCGATTCAGTCGATCCAGACTGATCCAGGCGATTTCCTCAGGCTACCTTCAGGATCCTCTTCAGGCAGGGTTGTCAGGATCTCCTTATTTACCTGAATATCATTTAAGTAAATGTTAGTATTTGTAGTTTCATTACTTAAGATATTACATGTAAATAAGGAAGTACCCCCCATTTGAATCTAATAAAAATATCAAAAAAATCAATCTCTTACCAATAAAAAGTCAACTCTCCATCGAAGAAGAAAATCGCGATTTTGGTGATTTTAGCGAAATGCTAACTTTCTAATCTCGTAATTTAGTTTATCTAAAATGATAATTCAAATAAACCACATGGAACACTAAAAATTCAAAGTCCGGTAAAAAAAGTCAAACGTGCATGTGACTCTCCAATGGAGCCACTCTCCTACTGACAGCACTTAGTCTGCTTGAGACCTCTCAGGATTTGGTCAAACCTAAGTTATCATCATCCAAACCTCTTAGAATTTGGTCAATTGAGCTACCATCACCCAACTCATGAGTTTGGGTGATGATAGCTTAGTTTGACCAAATCCTAAGAGGTCTCAAGTAGACTTAGTGCTGTCAGTAAGAGAGCGGCTTCTTGAGAAGTCATATGCACGTTTGATTTTTTTGTTGGACTTTAGATTTTTAGTATTTTATTAGACTTATTTGAATTATAAAATTTTAAATATGTCAAATTATGAGAGATAGAAAGTTGCTACTTTGATAAAATCACAAAAATTGCGATTTCTTCTTGGATGGGAGAGTTGACTTTTTATTAGTAAGAGATGTGATTTTTTAAATATTTATTGGATTCAAATGGGGGATATTTCCTTATTTACATGTAATATCTTAAATAAATGAAACTACAAATTTTAACATTTACTTAAATGGTATTTAGGTTAATATACACCAAGTCTTTATTTTATACTTTTCTTGTATTATTATAGTAGTAATAATACACAAAATCTATGTTTCATATATTATGAATGCATGTATGATGGTTTTTTATGCAAATATTAGTTCTTTCAATTTATCAGATTTTCCCTCATTTTTGCTGTTTTTTCTATATTTTTCCTGAATTTTCCTGAATTTTTCCCCAAAAAAACCATTTTATAAACTGGCCGATCCAGGATCGGCCAGACTTCCCTTGGATCCATGGGATCTTGCGATCCGATCCGATCCAGGATCGGATCGAGCCTGGTCGATCCCGATCCCGATTCCGATCCTGCCTCCATGTGGGGAAGTGAAGAGGGAGGGGGCCACATTGGGAAGGGAGGTTTTGTTGCCCCTTCTTATTCTTTGACAGGGATTAAAAAAAAAAAGGGTTTCAAACATGACAGTTCCTGATTGGCCCGATCTAGTCCTATCCAAGCTGATTCTGCCGGAAATTGGCTTCCTCCTTCCCGGAATCAGATCGCCTTGGGGGGATCTGAGCAAAGCTTCAGCAGCTCCCAATCCGGAACGCCGATTCCACATACTATTGGCCTATACCACTGTTCTTGTCATGAAATTTGGCTTTGTTCCATCCTTTATTACTCTAGCTAACATTACATGTCTTTCATGATGCCAAAATTTGGCAATAGAGCACATACTTTCCCTCTTCCAATGGCGGAATTGAGGAATGATGCTCATCCTCTTCTCAGTTCTACTTTGCAAGACGTTTGGTGAATAAATTGTGAAAATCTGGTGGTATGTTATTTTTTGAGTGCTAGTATTTCACCACCAATTTAGTAAAGAATAACAGAGATGGTGAACCATTGAAAATGACATGAGGCTTCTCAAGGATACATTCTTTTTGTTTTCTTTTTCTTTCTTCGTTTTTTTTTAATGAGAGATCCTTGGGGATGCATTGGTTTAGGGTCTAACCATTTACCTGGATGCTTGGGAATGAATGGATGATTGAGGAATTAAGGGGAAAGTTTGGGAATGAATGGATGATTGAGGAATTAAGGGGAAAGTTATGTGTGGGTTGCACTGGCAGTTGTGTGGGTGGATTCACAGGTGGGCTGGGCAGCTTGTGCATGGTTGTGTGGAGGAGTTGCACTGGCGGGGTGAGTGGGGAAGGGCTGTGGGCTGGTGGCATGTGGGAACGTGTGCAAGAGGGGTATGTGCGGGGTGCACTAGCCATGGATGGCAGAGTCGGGTCGGCTGGGTGAGTCGGACCCAGCCGACCCCGACTCGGGTGGGTCGGATCCTTGGATCGGCCGACTCCAATGGAGTCGGGCCGACCTGGGTCGGCCAGGTTTAAAAAAGGTTTAAAAATGAAAAACAAATCAGGAAAAATCCAGAAAAATCACAGAAAATCAGGAAAATCACAGAAAATCAGTAAAAAATATTTAAAAAATATAGTAATATAACATTTTGGGTATATCTATATCTAGTTACACATATGGTCATATTACAATATAGAGCAACGGTAACTATGATACCTTATTTACCTGAATATCATTTAAGTAATGTTACATTTACTTAAGATATTACATGTAAATAAGGAAGTACCCCCCATTTGAATCCAATAAAAATATAAAAAATCTATCTCTTACCAATAAAAAGTCAACTCTCCCATCGAAGAAGAAAATCGCAATTTCGGTGATTTTAGCGAAATGCTAATTTTCTAATCTCTCATAATTTGGTCTATCTAAAAATTTGATAATTCAAATAAACCATATGTAAGACTAAAAATTTAAAGTTTGGTAAAAAAAGTCAAACGTACATATGACTTCTCCAAGGGAACCACTCCTACTGACAGCACTTAGCCTGCTTGAGAGCTCTTAAGATTTGGTCAAATTTAAGCTATCATCACCTAAACTCATGAAAATTTTCACTTTCTATTGAAAAAGTCTTAGAGAAAATGACAATTCTCATGACTTTGAGTGGTGATAGTTTAGGTTTGACCAAATCTTGAGAGGTCTCAAGCAGACTAAGTGCTGTTAGTAGGAGAGTGGTGGCTCCCTTGGAGAAGTCATATGTACGTTTGATTTTTTTACCGGACTTGAATTTTTAGTGTTCCATATGGTTTATTTGAATTATCAAATTTTTAGATAGGCCAATTATGAGAGATTAGAAAGTTAGCATTTCGCTAAAATCACCGAAATTGCGATTTCTTCTTCGATGGGAGAGTTGACTTTTTATTGGTAAGAGATATGCTTTTTTGATATTTTTATTGGATTCAAATGGGGGGTACTTCCTTATTTACATGTAATATCTTAAGTAAATGAAATCATTTACTTAAATGATATTCAGGTAAAAAGGAGATCCTGAGCCCTGCCCGAAGAGGATCCTGAAGGTAACCTGAGGGAATCGGTTACACCACATAGAGTCCACCTGGAGTCGGGCTGAGTCGGCCGACTCCACCCGATTTCGGTCGACTCACCCCGATTCCATGTAGCTCCATGGTGGGTCGTTGTTCCACCCCCAAGTCGGGTTGCCAAGGGCCGACCCGACTAAGAGTCGGCGACTCCGACCCGACTCAGCCGATTTTGCCATCTATGGCACTAGCAGGTGCATGCGAGAGGCACTGGTGGGGTGTGTTGGCAGGTGCATGGGGTGGTGCATGTGGGAGGTCACATGGACCATTTGTTCTGCAAGGATCATCCAAATTTCAATGGACCTGGCCTTGTTGTTGAAAATGACAAATCTAACAGTCATTGTTTTTAAGGCGTCGCCAAGGGGACAAGGTGCTGGCCAACCGCCAAGGTGAGTGGTCGCCTCGGTGTGCAGCCCTATATGACTAAACAACTGCATGATTCATGAACTGCAGCACCCCCTGTTGTGTTTTTTATTGCTGGATGCCTTAGCTATACATGTAGTTTAGTCATTCTGTATCTCTCTCTCTCTCTCTCTATTTATTATTTGCCTAACAATATTTCAGATTAAATAAAACTTTTGGACTTGTTGACACTTGACAGGTATATGATCAGATTCTGATTGATTGCCTTATTATTATTAATTATTTTGTTAGCATTTGTTATTTCTTCTATTGTATGACCTTACACGTGGTAAATATTTGTGGGTAGCACTTTTGTATTAATTCATAGAGAATGTACATGGTATAAAATATAAAGTTCCGGGTACTTTGTTACATAAACTAGGCTTTGCCTAGGCGCCGCGCCTTGGTGCCTAAGCAAAAGGTGGTGGGGCACTGCTTTTGTCGCCTTAACAACCATGCTAACAATGACAATAAACTATGGAAAATACAGCTCTTTATTCTGCAAGTACTTGTCTCTCAGGGAAGGGAAAGTCTATTCTTTCCCATGAATTGTGAATTGTTTTGGCACCAAGCAATTTCCCAATTGGCATTGGAAATAGTGGTGGGTCTTACAAGGATAGTTTGTGTAGGAAAAAAGTACGGTTTTCTATGTTTATTGTTGCCATTGGACAGCTTAGCAAATTGAATTGACAGTGAAGGATCAGGAGATTTGGAGGACTGAGAGATGTGCAGGACGCTTAATAATGCTAATGGCATGGTGGCACCTAAAGAGGGTGGCACAGCTGTAGAGTTGATGTATTGATTCAGTTTGATGGAGATTCATTAGCTGTTGAGCAAGATATGGATGCAATCTGTGGCAAAGCATCTTCTGTAGTGTCTTCTATGAATTTTGAGGAATCTCTTCCTGAGACAGCAGGGCCTGGTTAGGCCATCTTTAGTAGCCGAACCATTCTGTCCTGGCTACCTAATGGCTCACAATCAACATTGTAATTTTTGTGCACTCTATGGAAGGGAGCTGCCAAGCTTTCACAAACTGGTGATAAGGAGGAAGAGACTTTTGTCCACAGGAGTGTGTTTTCTGCTGATGCAGATCCGATTCCTATTTAATGATCATATAAGGCATGAAATGGAGTCATTATGTATTGTACTCGCCAATCAATTTGGTTGTGAATTGTGATGATTTATGCATATTCATATGGTTAATACTAAGGCATCTTTACTCTGACTGTGTAGACATTTGGCCTAAGATTACACAATATAAAGGGGTTGATGGTTGCAGGGCATACATAATGTTAATTTGGTCGAGTGATGATATACGCATATTCATATGGTAATACTAAGGCATCTTTACTCTGACTGTGTAGACATTTGGCCTAAGATTACACAATATTAAAGGGGTTGATGGTTGCAGGGCATACATAATGTTAATTTGGTCGAGTGATGATATACGCATATTCATATGGTTAATACTAAGGCATATTTACTCTGACTCTGTAGACATTTGGCTTAAGATTACACAATATTAAAGGGGTTGATGGTTGCAGGGCATACATAATGTTATAATGTGACATGGTTGCATACTGTGATTATGAATCTCTTAATTAGCCTAATGCTTTTCTCTCAAGTATCCTTTTTCCCCTTGAATGTTTTGAGTTTCTCAAAACTATTCCCAATATTCTCTGCTTAATCAATAATAAACCCCTGCAAAATTTTCTCAGGATTAGCTTTGAGTTGGAGCCAGGAGCAGTTGGAAACACCACTGACTTCAAGGAAGGAACAAAGAAACTGGAGTGGGGTTTGAAAAAGGCAAATATTTATCCTCTTTTCCCTTTACCTTTTCTGATTTCTAATATAAAATCTTTCGAATTTTTTATTCCCATTGAAACATGTAGTAATGGGAATAATACTGCATTATGTTGTAGTCTCTTCATTTTCTGTTAAAATATTTATTGGTGGAATGTTTGCACTTTGCAGATTGTTGGTGGATCTGAACATACTCTTCGTGCAAAACTCACATTTAACCAGGAATCACATGGTGGGACTCAAATTCAACCCATTATTTTTGTTGTAGTATCAGGTTTATTGAAAAGATATTGAAAATATGAATATTCTCAGTATAAATCTATCAGATCAGCTGCTCAGTATGACTTTGCATCTCCAGATTAGCCACTTCTTAAATCTGTTACCCTTGTCATGTTTCTTTTTGTGGGCAAAATGCAGGGAGTATTATGAGGGAAGCTGGGCCTGTGAACATGACCTTCACAATACCGATGTATAATGCTTCCAGGCTTCAGGTTAGGCACTTGTTCATTTCAATTATGAAGTCTCTACTTTCTACTTACCATTTTTGCCATGGCCAAAGTATTCCTTATTTTGGATCTTGGAACTAGATTAATAGTCCTGTGCACATGCATACTCTTTATTTTCATAGTCAAGTCTGTGCTTTCTACATACAATTTTGATACGTCTATGTGGGAACATGGAAAGATTTCCTTTTCGGTGGATATATACATATTTATCCATTTTTGTAGGAAAAATATATGCGTGCATGTATATCTATTCATGGGCGTGCCAGACTGTTTAAAATAAACAGCCAAAATTTGATATTTATGAGGTGCATCATGTATAGACCCTAAGCCCTCGAACATTTATATATATTTAATTATTTATTCCACGCGCGTCCATTTTATCAGGCGATTGGGGTGGTCGTGTACTGGACCATTCCCCACCGACGGAGTCGGTGTTTTATTTACATCAGGTGAAAACCTGAAGATCTTTGATACGATACCTTTGTTAAAAGACTTTGCCGAAGTTAGGAAATTATAGATGGCATTTTGGAATCCACAATTATCCTCAAATATATATATTTTTAACACATTTGCATATGTGTCCTTAATGGGTGTATGTGTCTCCATTAAGCGTTTACACGAGATAAGTCATGCCTTCACATATGTGTTATTTTAAAACACGGAAGGACTTATTTACAAAATAACATGGTCTATATATAGACCTGCAGTGCCTTTGTCCTTTCACGTCACAGTCTCTTCCACCGGAGCACGGGCAGGGCACAGGCAGAGCGCGAGCCGGACGACGAGACTACCAAAGGTAAAGAGTCGGATCTCCAGGAAACTTTTTTTCCAAGTCCAAAAGCCTTCTCCGGGTGTTGTGTCTCGAGAGTCGCTTCTACAATCCTCTTTTCACCATCCGATCTTTTTCGAACCCGTTTATCTCAGGTGTTGAAGTTAATAAACCCCAAGGCTATTCTTGGGGCTTTTCTGTCGTTTCTCAACCTTCCGAGGCTTCTCGGCCATATCTCGACATGTTCAAGGGTTTCTGTCGTTATTTGATGATTCTAAGATTTGGAGTGGTCTGCCATAAGCTGGGCCTAGGAGAGCGCACGTCGTTTCATAGAAGCGGCGTGGGTCCTGCTCCACCGGGCCTTGCAAACGGCATGAGCCAGGCCTCTTAGCCATTTCTTGACTTTTCCGAACAGTTTCGGGTATTTCCGTCATTGATTGACTTTTCCAGATGCTCCTGCTATTTATTGGCTGGCTTGGACTTCTCCGCCATTTGTTGGCATTTTCCGAGAATTCCCAATGTGTTCAGCCTTAAGTCACACCAAGGAGAGCGCACTCCGCTTCATGGAAGTGGCGTGGGTCCCGCTTCACCGGGTCGGACAAAAGACGTGAACCTTCAGACTATTTCTTGCCATTTTCTCCGCCATAGGGATGTATCTTCAAATTTCCGGACAGCAGAGGTATTCCTGTAATTTTTCGGACAGCAGGGTATCTCTGCAATTTTCCAGGACAGCAAGGGTATTCCTGCAATTTTCCCATGGATAGGGCATATGTGTAATTTAATACACATGCACAAACTTTATATCCTTAGGGGTCTTTGTGTAATTTTACACAAACTTGGGCCCATGTGGGGGTCTTCATATTTTGAAGAACAAACATCTCCCCCCCAAAGGAGGGGGTCTCAAGGCCGGACTTTCTTTTCTCCTTCGGAATCCTTCCTTTCTTCATGGCCCTTGCCCCCTATTTATAGGGGTTTGAGGGGCCAAGGGGCGCTGCGGCTCCCTTTTGGGGCATTGGTGCTAAACCCCCCCCCGCACTGGAAAAGGCCCTCGTGGGGGGTGCCTGCGGCCTAAAAAGCCCCCAGGGGACGCAAAAACACCCCTGTGGGGGGGTGTCTTGCGCAGAAACACCCCCGTGGGGGGTGTCCCTAGCGGCAGAACCCCCCTCTGGGGGTGCCCTGCGCAGAACAAGAGGGGGGTTCTGCCGCTAGGGAACACCCCCCACGGGGTGTTCTGCGCAGGAACACGGCAGAACCCCCCTGCTGGGGGTGTCCGCAGAAACACCCCCGTGGGGGGTGTCCTGGGCAGGAACACCCCCATGGGGGGTGTCCCTGGCAGCAGAACCCCCCCGCTGGGGGTGTCCTGCGCAGAAACACCCCGCTGGGGGTGTTTTGCTGGCCCAGGGCTCCTTGGGGGCAATTTTGGGGGTGTTTTTTTCTTTTGTTAATTTTTGTGTCAACAGTCTACTCTTAACAGTAAAAACATTACCCAACTGTTTTTCATTGTGGATCTTGGAGCAAGGTTCATAGTGCTATACTGCTATTGTATGTGTAGAAGGCCACAAATTCCTTTGTGAAACTGTTATTATTATTTTAATCTGAAGAAAGGTGGATTGTACCTCCAGTTGTATTGATAAAGAAGTGCTACAATGAAAAAACAGAAAAGAGGATAGGTTTCTCGTCAAGGGAAAGAACTTGTCATGACCATGGTTTGCCGAGTCGGAATCGGAAGGCGAATCGGGTTGCTCCTGATTCGCTCCGATTCCCCCCGAATCGGTCCGAATCGGACCGATTCGCATGGGTATATTATATATAATATATAATATGATATATATATATTGCAGATATATTATGTATTACATATATGATATAATATTATATATATATTATATTATATATAAAGGGAATCGGGGCGAATCAGGCGAATCAGGGATCGGGTTTCCCCTGATCCGCTCCGATTCGGGGGAATCGGGCCGATTCGCCCCGCCATGACAAACCATGGTCATGACATACACTACGACACTAATAGTTGTCACAAGGCAAAATAATACGTCCCCATACCATTCTTCACTTTAGTCATCTCCCTCAAACTCCACGGAAGTCATGAAATAGCTGCTTTCATCTTCCTTAGATGAGGATATTAAGAACAAGACAGAAACTCATGGATGGTTGAGATCTGCCAATGTCACTGACTAACACAATTGGATCCACCATTGCATCCTGGAAATTTGAAGTCCTAGGACTTAAAATGATTTCAGAAAGGGTAATTACATGCGGACACCCTTTTTTGCTAGATTCAAGTTTCATAGCCTTAATCAGAATGAACTGAGCCTAAGGGGTTGTTTGGATGCAACTATTCATAAACTCAAATGGAGTTATTACAAACGCATTTATCATAGATCGATTTATGACAAATGTGTTTTTGTTAACTCATTTTTGGTTAATGTACATAAACTTAATTAGGTTTATTATAACGTCTGTGTGGTTGACACTAAATGGACATAAACTATGTAGTTATGGTAACCATGTTAAGGTTACCACTTTAGTATTCTCACTTCTTCCTCTCTCTTAATTATTAGTAAAATAAAAAACAAATATACAAATGATTTTGATCTATATCACACCATGGTCCAAAAACTTATGAAATAGTTGTCAACAAATGTTTAATAAAAAAGTAAAAATAAAAAAATCTAAACTAAGATATCTCTTGGTAAGATGCCCAAAGTGCTTCTGCAATATTTTTCCTCGTGTATCTCAGTCCAAATATATTTCTTTGCTCGCCCACTTACAAATCTTTCTATATCCATCCTTCAACACAAAATTAAAAAATATATATTAGACTAACTCATAATAAAAAGAAGAAAAATAGACATGCGAAACAATAACCGAAGGAATGTTTTCTTTTGAAAGGTCAAACAAACATAAGCAAAAAGGTAAAAGATACATTGTATGCATAGATTTCATAAAAGAATAAACATCAAAAAATTAATACTAAAATCAATAGAAAATAAATCAAATAAGATGCAGCAAATAAATAAAAACATATATAGTTGAGGGCATGGTTTGCCAAGGCGGAGCGAATCGGCCCGATTCGGACGAATCGAAGTGAATCACAGTGAACCCGTTCACCCGTTCCATGATTCGCTTGATTCACCCAAGTCATATGCAGACTGGCTGAATCGTGCGCATCAAGCTCGATTCGGTATCGATTCGCCTGATTCAGATCCAATGCGATTCGATGCGGCGGATCCGGTTCGATCCAATTCGGCTAACACCCTTAAGTGTTGGCTGAGTCCCTGCGAAATAGGACTATACAATCTCGATTTGCAGGGTTTCACGCTGAAAACCCATTTCCCACCCCTCTTTCCCCCATTCCCTTAAAAAAACCGTAGATCTACACTCCAAGAGCCTAAGGAGGCATCTTACGTGGATTTGAAGGTGCTTGGAGGCCTTGAAGGCCTTGTTTTCATCCTTCTCTTCACCTATTTCATTGTTTTGAAGTAACCTACCATGTTCCTTTCATGTTTTGTTTTTTTGTTGATGTATGGGAATATATTGATGGGAACTGATGTTGTAAGTGATTAGTGTTCAGTTGCAATTATTTTCCCCTTAGATCTATGTTGTTTCATCAGGGTTTGCTGAATCGGCTCGATTCCTGAATCGGCCCGAATCAGGGGAAACCCGATCCCTGATTCGCCTGATTCCCTTTATATATAATTTATATTTAATATTATATCATATTTTTAATATATGTTATGCATTATAAATATGAATATATTACATATATGTATTTAATCAATATAAATGTGTTTGAAATATGATATGTGTAATATATAAATATATATGCAATATTATATATATCATATGATATATTATATATATAATATACCCATGCACCTTCCGATTTCGATTCGGCAAACCATGGTTTTCATATGGATTTGAGGATTTTTCCCAAATTTTGAATTTCTGAAATTATTTTTTTTAAAAAATAAAAAATAGCAACGTATGAGCATTTCATAGAAATGCAACTTACATCTTCTAATATGTTGTTAGAAATTGATTGTACGTGAATCCAACGTAAAAAAAAAAAATTTCGTCCGAAAAGTAATGCCTATTTGTTTTTTGTAGATGGCACCAAAGAAAGGCAATAGTGAGGACATTAGGTGGCAGTATGGGACCATGTTGGGTAGTAGGCACAATTACAATTGCAACTACTGTGACCATAGAGGATAAGGAGGTGACGTTTCTCGTCTGAAGAAGCATCTTGCAGGTGGGCGGCTAGTAGGGTACCATGATGTGCATGGTTGCAAGTCGGTGCCTTTTGAAGTGAAGCTGCTCATGGTTGATCACCTTAAGGGTGTTCGGGCCGAGACTGCAAGGAAGAAGACAGACAGGGAGATGTAGGAGAGAATCCTCTCAGGAAGGCAGTGATATGAAGACGACAATGATGAGCTAGAAATTATGCAGAGCATCTTCTTGATGAACATCAAGGGCAGACTAGAGCACAAAGCAGGGTTAAGTCATGGGAAGCTGAGCAGAGAGGAGTTTGAGGTTGGCAATGGTAGTCGCAGTGGGTTAGGGGTTGGGGGCGAGGCTCAGTCCCATCCATTTTCCCATATGGGGGATTACTTCACCCAAATTCTAGTCCTAATCCCAGAGCAGCAGGGGCCGCAGAGGAAGCGACCCACAGGGTGTGACCTTAGAAAAGGTAAATCTTAACATATATTCTCGAGAGCATGGCAAGCTAACCAGAATTGAGGATGCATACAACTAGCAAGGGTCTAGATATAAAGTGGATCGTGCAGTGACAAAATGGTGGCATCGTTCAGACATTTCATTCAATGCTGCTAATAGCCTATATTACAAAACCATGATCCAGGAGGTACAACGCCATGGGCTACATGTGCAACCTCCCACATCAAAAGACTTGGTAGGGAGATATCTAGATGAAGACATAGATGAGATCAAGTCATATATCCAAAGATTCAAGAAAAAATGGGAGAAATATGGTGTCATATTGATGTGTGATGGTTGGTCAGGTACCACCAAGAGTAGCCTCATCAACTTCCTTATGTATTGTAATGGACATGTGTGTTCTACCACAAATCTAAAGAAGAGGAGCAGGGAGAACATGGAGATGTGAGACAACCACATTCTTCTCAATTCTAGGCCGAACCGGAGGATGAGGTGGACCTTCTTGGTGACGTACGAATGGAAAGTGCTCCGCCTTCTAGAGGTGAGACAATAGTTGACATTTTGTTGTACATAATCATTCAATATTTTGTGTTTGACTTTACCTTATTTTGTCATGTTGATGATGATATTGACTTTGAAAGATAATGCTAGGCCCCCCACCCCGTACACAATCTATGAGAGAAGCACCTACAATTGCTTCCTCACAGTCAAGAAGGAAGGGGTCATCCACCCAACCAGTTGCTCTATCCCAAATTGCGAAGGAAAGGCAGTGGTGTTGTCCCAACCTGCAAAGGGAAAGGACAAAGGTCAAGGACAAAGGTCAAGCATGTGGCCCAGCCAAAGGCATTGTTATACGAGAGCCACCTCCCCTGACATAAAAGAAGAAGAGTTGGTTTTCCTGGGAATCCAAGAAAGGGAAAACAATGGCTGCCCCTGTTGAAGATCCACTTGATATTGCAGATTTAAAAACCTTGGATCCCAATGCAGAAGACACCTTCTCCTGAGGATTCGCCCCGATTACCCAACAACTACTTCCATGACTCCATGACTACTGGTTCACCAGGTAGGTTTGCTCGTGGAGATGGGGGATGGGGCGGCGGTGAGAGTGGATAGGGAGGCAGAGGCGGTGGTGGCATGGTATTCACATAGGAGTAATATTATCAACATGTAACCAAGATACTAATCATGGCGCCCTAGTGCAGTATAATAGAAGGCGGAAGTTTGTCAAAGGTGGTCATGCAGAAGGTTCAGCAGTGGACCGTGATAGCTATAACACTATGATATCTGATTTCGAGAGAATGAGTACACATGAGTTTGTGGGATCATATGGGGGCTAAAATTATCAGATAGAGTCATCTGGTACAGGCTACTCTAGTGGCCATAGTGGGTACGCTACCACAGCTACCCTGTACCATATTATTATCCAACTCCACTTGTTCCTGTTCATGTTCCTGTTACGATTTATGCTCCTTTCGAGGATGAACAAATGGCGGCACTGAAGGTTCGTCTTGACTGCCAAATGTGGGATCACTATGTAAAGTAGTTTCAGACTAGATACAACACCATGATGACTTGGGATGAGTTTGATACCTTTGTGTCTCAAAGCAAAGGTCATCATATTATTGGAGAGCTACCCTTCGAGTCAGGTGAGTCAGTATCTGTCCAGCCCTCCAGTGGGTACATATGATCCATATCAGTAGGGATATTGGGGGTATTAGGCTCATTGTATTTTGTATTTGGGTTTGAGTTTGATGTTTGTACTAGACTCATTGTATTTTATATTTGAATTTGAATTTGATGTTTGTACTATAGTCATTGTATTTTTTATTTGGAATTGAGTTTGATGTTTCATGTTTCTACTCAATTTCTAAAAGATAATTATCATCAACTTCATCCTATTAGTGAGTTTCATTTGTTATGAATCTTCCAATGATTTTTTATTATTATTGAAAATGGATGTTTGTGTATCATTACATGGCATAATTATCATCGGTTATACATGAAATTCTTCATAGGAGGCTTAAATTAGAGAATCGGCCAAAAAAACATCAAATCCATGCGAATCAGGCCAGATCCATGGGTTTCTAGCCGGATCCACCCGAATCGAACCGAATCGGGTCGAATAAGGGGAAACCCAATTCGATCTGAATTGGTGATCCGACGAACCATGGTTGAGGGCACATGCTTGCTACTTAAAAAAATCACAAAAAAAACTAATAAAAATGCACAACTCACCAATGCAAGAATGAGTTGCTGCTTAAAAAAAAAAAGAAAACTAAAAAAATACACAAGTCATGTGCTGCTGTCTTGCTTTATGACCATGGTTTGTCGGATCTGATCGAATCTGTCCGATTCGGCCGAATCTGATCGAATCAGGAGAAACTCGATTCGTCCGATTCCCATGCGAATCGGTCCGATTCTGGCGCATCGTGGCAGATAAGGAAAAACCCGATTCCCCGATGCGGCGAACCTTGTTTATGACAACAGAGACACCCCCCCCAACCCCCACCCAAAAAAAAAAAAAAAAAAAAAAAACACTCACACACACACAAAAAAAACAAAAAAGTGAAGATATTATCTGATGGAGAGACCTTTCTTCCGTGCTTTCTTGTGCTTTCTCTGGGTGGCGACGATGGCAGGGAGAAACAAGAAGAGAAGGGAAATGCAAAAGATCTTCTACCATAAAAGTTCATTCCAGCTTATGGTAAGAACGTTTTTGCATAAACCTATTCTGAGTAGATTTATGGAAAACACATTTTTGAGCAAGTTTTGAGTTTATAGTAAACCTAATTAAGTTTATGGAAAACTTATTTTTAAATATCCAGATTCCAAACTAAGATTATGATTAAAAACGAGTTTTCACTAAGCCTAAATGCGTTTATAGTGTGCATCCAAACATCCCCTAAGTTCCTGTCTGACTCTGGCCTTTGTTTTGTGCTTCTCATTGCTGTGGAAATACAAAATTTACTCAGTTTTGCTAGATTGGATTGGGCGATCAAATTCCATGTACTGATACACCCGATCATCAAATCATCCAATCATCTGATTGAAGCCATTGAACAGGCCAAAAATAAATAAAAGTACTTGTAAAATTTTTTTGAATTTAAAATTTCATTAAATAAAAGGGAACTTTGAAAAATCATCCTCGTAAATGCTTAATTACAGAAATGTCACTCTTATACATATCAATTAAAATAGTCCTGGTACATAAACACTACTGCAAAACTACCCCTGCAGTTAACTGCCACAAAGAAGGATGCTGCATTAATGGTGGTGTATTTTGCACTGATGTCTACATGGTAGACTTACTTTTGCAATTATGTTTATGACATAGGCTTAATTTGCACAAAGTAGTTGAGACATTTAAGAACATTTACAACAGTAGTTGGACTTTTGAATCAAGCTATTTTTATTTGTCTAATGGCATGTTGTGCCTTGTGGTGCCTAATAAAGGGGTCATTTTTGTACATTTCTTTATGCAGTACTTTATATAGTGAAGTTGTATATCTGTGTATTTGAGTGTGGCATTTCTACATGTGTGTGTGTGTGTATATATATATGTATAGAAGGCTGATACAGTACGCTGCATGATTTAGGTCTGCTGGCAGTGAACTTAAAAAAATGAAGGGTTTTTGGCATAAATACCCTTGTAATATGGGTTATGTCAAATATACATCGCACTTTAACATATTATCAACAATATCCTCCAAATATCTCGATAGGTTGCGGTTATACCCCTACGGTTCCCTACTGTTAAAGAGAAGCGAATATTCGACGACATATACCATGGAAACCGTTAAACCACCTGAAATACCTAAAATACCCTCCGTCACCCTTGTCCCCTTCGACTCCACCGTGTCCCCCGTCCCCTCTGACAAGCACAGCCTGAAGTGATCAGATAGGGTTCCACCCCATCTTGTAGATGATCTTATACAAGTAGAATGCTTCCTTCATCCTCCCTCTCTTACAAAATCCATCTATCTGAGTGTTATACGTGACAATGTCAGGAACAAATCCCTCGAGCTTCATCTCTCCAAGAATTCCCTGGCCTTGTCCACATCCCTGCTCTTGTACAGAACATGAGTGAGAATGTTGAATGTGTAGAAGTTGGCTAACACCCCTGCTTGCTACATCTCCTCGTACACTTTCCAGTAGCCCTCATAAAAGTTCGATTTTGGCAGTCAGCAGGCAATTGATGTTGTTGGTATCAAGAAGGAAACCGGCAGCCAGCACCCTCTGGAACATCTCCAGACCAAGGTTCGCCGCATCGGGGAATCGGGCGAATCGGGTTTTTCCTGATCCGCCATGATTCGCCTGAATCGGGCCGATTCGCATGGGAATCGGGCGAATCGGGTTTCTCCTGATTCGATCCGAATCGGACCGATTCGATCTGCCACGCCAAACCATGCTCTAGACCTTGCCCCCCCCCCCCCCCCCCCCCCCCTAACCTAACTTAACATACACCTTCACCAGCATCCTGAACACCGTGGGGTTCCAATTGCAGCCCTCCGACTTTGCAGCCGTCCCCGAAGCCCCGACCAGTTCGGACAGAATCGCCATCGCCAGGGAGAACCTTCTGGCGCAGGTGAGGATGTGGATGGCGATGCGGTAGTTGTGGGGAGTGAGCCTACCAGGGCCCAGGTGGGAGCACGCCCAGTTAAATAAGTGAAGAGAGGTGAAGGGGCTGGGACTTGAGTGGGACCCAGGAGACCTTGGGGGCACCCAGGTGGGGGAGGAGGTGGAGCTCAGGTTGGGAGAGGAGGGGCGAGGTGGATGTGGGCAGCTTCTGATGGAGCCTGGTGCAGATGAAGTCCACGACAGCATCAATGTGGTTGAGGGATGGTGGGAGGAGCGAGGTGAGAGGGGTGGCAGCTAGGAGGAGTTCCGGAGGGAGGGAAAGCTCTGTGGATAGAGGGAGGAGTGGGAGGAGAGGCTGTGTGGGAGGTGGGGGTGGAGACCAGGAGGGAGGAGGGTTCTCTGGACTCTGGAGCATATGACTGAGAGAGAGAAAGAGAGTGGGGTAGGTTAGTCATTTACCACCTTAACCCTAGCTTAACTCGAGTCTCGAGTCAAACCTACGGGAGTTACGGTAGGGGTATAACCACAACCTATCGATATTGCTGATAACATGCTAAAGTGAGAGGTATATTTAGCATAACCCATATTTGCGAGGGTATTTATGCAAAAAACCCAAAAATCAAGGCTAAGGTGCCCTGTGTTGTTATATCATGGTAGGTATGAGTGTGAAATTTTGGGGGGTGTAGAAATAAATTAAAAAAAATAAAGGTTTAAAAGAAAATTGTACCTACCGTCTGATTGCATAAGGGCATGATCAGACGACATGGGTTGCCCCTGTACCCTCATCTGTATGAGTGCGCATGGAAGGCAGGATCGGAATCGGGATCGACCAGGCTCGATCCGATCCTGGATCGGATCGGATCGCAAGATCCCATGGATCCAAGGGAAGTCTGCCGATCCGATCGGCAAATTATAAATGTTTTTTTTTTGGGAAAAAATTCAGGAAAATTCAGGAAAAAATAGAAAAAAAAACAGCAAAAATGAGGAAAATCTGATAAATTGAAAGAACTAATTTTGCATAAAAAACCAATCATACATGCATTCATAATATATGAAACATAAGATTTTATGTATTACTACTATAATAATACAAGAAAAGTATAAAATATTAAAGACTTAGTGTATTATTGACCTGAATACCATTTAAGTAAAGTTAAAATTTGTAGTTTCATTATTTAAGATATTACATGTAAATAAAGAAATATCCTCCATTTGAATCCAATAAAAATATCAAAAAAATCACATCTCTTACTAATAAAAAGTCAAACTCTACCAAGAAGAAAATCGCAATTTTGTGATTTTATCAAAGTAGCAACTTTCTAATCTCTCATAATTTGACATATTTAAAATTTTATAATTCAAATAAGTAATAAAATACTAAAAATCTAAAGTCCAACAAAAAAAAAATCAAACGTGCATATGACTTCTCCAAGAAGCCGCTCTCCTACTGACGCACTAAGTCTACTTGAGACCTCTTAGGATTTAGTCAAACTAAGCTATCATCACCCAAACTCATGAGTGTCATGAGTTGGGTGATGGTAGCTCAATTGACCAATTCTGAGAGGTTTGGATGATGATAACTTAAGTTTGACCAAATCCTGAGAGATCTAAACAGACTAAGTGCTGTCAGTAGGAGAGTGGCTCAATTGGAGAAGTCACATGCACGTTTGACTTTTTTACCGGACTTTGAATTTTTAGTGTTCCATGTGGTTATTTGAATTATCAAATTTTTAGATAAGCTAAATTACGAGAGATTAGAAAGTTAGCATTTCGCTCAAATCACCAAAATCGCGATTTTCTTCTTCGATGGGAGAGTTGACTTTTATTGGTAAGAGTATGATTTTTTTGATATTTTTATTAGATTCAAATGGGGAGTACTTCCTTATTTACATGTAATATCTTAAGTAAATGAAACTACAAATACTAAATTTATTTAATGATATTCAGGTAATAAGGGGATCCTGACAACCCTGCCTGAAGAGGATCCTGAAGGTAGCCTGAGGGAATCGACCTGGATCAGTCTGGATCGGCCTGGATCAGTCTGGAATCGGTCGATCCTTGCTTGATCCAGTCGATCCAACTCGATTTTGGCCGATTCAGGACTTCCCCCCCATAATCGGATCCATAGCCTCGATTTGATCCAGAGTGCGTGGAGGGGAGTCTGCAACTTTCGTGTGAATGGTTTCGATATATATAAAATTCAAACTAACAAACAATTGTCGGATAATAAAAAAATGCAGATATAATCCGCCGCAAGAAGATGAAAACCAAGCAGCCGAATGTATCATTCTCCTATATCTATATGTGGTACAATCACTGCCCTTGTTTTGGTCACTGGCAGTGGGCTGTAGCTGTATCACAACCATCCAATCTGATGGTGCCCAGGTTGGCTGGGGCAGCATAATCGTGTATGCCCACTCAAGTTCCTGTCCAGGGTGGGGCATGCATGACCAATATTTTTAAGGCATCTCCTAGGCGACGAGGTGCTAGACGGGTGTCTAGGCACGTCGGCGCCTAGGCGAGCCGCTCAGAAAGGCACTCACCTTGGTCGCTTAGGCCCGCCCAGCCTGCCTAGAGTCCTCCTTGCCTCCTTGGCCAGAAAAACCTTCACTTTGTTTTAGCATGCGACTTTGTTGTAAAAAGGTCCAAAACATACTTTTTAAGGTCTTATTTGTAAAAAGAGGAAGTTATTATAGAATGAAAGTCAAAGAGACCATTGGAATTCCCATCCTTTGGCCTCTCTTCTTCCTGCAGGCAATTGGTGTCTTCTTTTTTCTCCAAAGTGCATCCAATCGGACTCTGTTCTCTTTTCTTCCTCTTCTCCCAACCCCACATATCTTCTTCTTCCTCCATCTCTTCCTCAAATTCTTCACAAGCCAACTCGGAAGTTCTTGAAGATATTCATCTCTCTCATGCATATCTAAATTTAACATTTTCTCTTTCAGTCTCTCTCTGTCTTCCTTGTGTTGTCAACTTGTCATCGGCTGTGCATGCTTAGTCACTGCTGTAGAAAATATCTGTCAGTTTTTTTTCTGACACATACAAAATTCTAATATACATTCTTTAGTTATTTTATTATTGTTTCTTATCTGTCAGAAAATATCTGTCAGTTTTTTTTCTGACACATACAAAATTCTAATATACATTCTTTAGTTATTTTATTATTGTTTCTTATCTTGTCCTGTTTTTATTATTTTCCAGTGGGGACCATCAACTTATGACAGTGACACCCTTAATGTTTTTGGGGGCTACCATATGAAGGGTTTTCTCAAATTTTTACTAATTTTTCTTGTATATAATATTATACATATTTTTAAATCATTATTTTTAATTTTCTATCTCCCTCCCTCCTTTTTCTTGTATTTTCTTTCTTGCTGGACTGTTGCACATTTTTGTCTTTATCAGGTTTTATTGTTTTATTTCATGTAATCATTGCAATGTTTTATATCTATTACTTAGTATTTTCATTTTTTCTCTCTTCCTCTCCGTTTTATTTATTATTAATTATTTTGTTAACATGCTATTTTATCATGTTATATCGCCCTGAATCTTGCACACACACACGCGCATGTGGGCGCGCGTGCACACATATATAATGAATGGACATTATAAAATAGAGAAGTGAACAATGATAAACTAGGCAACTCCTAGGTGCCTAAGCAGTAAGGCACTAGGCCACCACCTTGGTCGCCTTAACAATCACGTGCATGAGAAAGTGCCTTGGTCAAGTCCACCAGGGGTGCTATTGCCTGTCTGGGTACCATCCACTTTGATTGTTGCATTTAACAAAATGCCTCCCAAAACTTTTCATATATATACCTGAAAACCACCATATTCTCAACAGGGTGGCCATTTTTTTCCTCTTTCAAATTAGATGATGCAGCAGGGAAGGAGATGGGGGATTATGCTTCTTGGGAGTGGTAGATGCACAGTGGAGGCAAATATTTATATGGTTAGACAGCTTAGTGAGGCTTGGTGGGCCAGTGTTGCACCGGATTTGATCTGGTTTTCCTTTTGAAAATAAGAAAAGAAAAAAAAGGGGGGGGGTGAACCTGACCTGCCACCGCTGCGGCCACCACCGCCGGCGGCCCTGCTCCTGCTGCCGTCGCAGCCGGCCCTACTCCTCCCGCCGCTGGCCCTGCCTCTGCCGCTGCAGGAAGAAGAAGAAGAGGAGGAGAAGAGGGCCACCGCCTCCCTCACCCCGCTGCTGTTGCCTGCGGGAGAGGAGAGGGGAAGACCGCGGTTCCCCTTTCCTTCTTGTCTCTCTCTCTTTCCAAAAAATGCACAAAAGGAAAAAAGGCAAGAAAAAAAGGAGCTAAAGAAAAGGGGGGAAAAGTAATAAAAGAAAAAAGGCAAGGGGAAAAATGCAAATTTTCATCTCAACTTGCTGGAATGAGTTCGCAAACGTGTCGGAACGGTGCAAATTTGCTGGAACATGGTCTCTCCTCCTTCCCCAATAAAAGGGAGGGGGCGCCCAAGGCCAGAGGAGGATTTTTTGAAATTTGAAAAGAGCAAGGCTCTGAGAAGACTGTAAGGCGAAGAAGGGTCTGCAAGGCAGCCCTGTGGGAAATTGTGCATGACACAATATTATTTTCTCAAGTCTTAAAAGGTCCATTGGACTTGCTTATTGGGCCGGACTTATACTTGTTATGCAAAGACTTGTTAAAGGGACATATCCATATTGTCTAAGGCTTAATGGGTTTAATGGGCCGACTTTTGATGTACCTTTACATGTGATCTATGCTCGACATGTTATTGGGCTAACTTTATTGCATCCATATTATGTGATATTTGTAATTATACGTATGTGTAACGTTTGTCCATCAATTAATTTCACAATAAAGTTTAACAAAATCTTTTATAATAATTGTGATTTCATTCGTAATAAACTCAAAGTAACAAACAAGTCATGAATCATATAATTTTTTATCCACCTTAAGTTAACTACTTCTTAAATCAATAAATAAATAAAAATATTCATTTAATCTATATAATTATAATTTTTATAAGTAAATGACGAAAATAATTAAATAAATAAAATAAATAGTTTAAAATAAATAAAAAATGAAATGAGAAAAATAAATAAAAAATGAACTGAGAAAAATGGATAAAAATGAAACTAGTAAGATAAAATTCAAAAAAAAAATAGATTGTGTGCTTGCAACCTTATTTCCTTCATGAGCAATTCATTCTCTTTAATTGTGAGTTACTTTCTTTTGTTTTAAAGGGGTTGTCTGATGGTTAATCAAGGGCATTCAGTCTTTGTACTGATGTAATTAACATTGGTCTCGGCCGGTGGCGAGAGGTCAAATGAACTTATAAAAGCTCAATGTGAATAAATAAAGACAAATAAAAGACCCATAATCCTAAGATATTTTTAAAACCAAATTAATTGAAGAGTTAAAACATGGTTCTCACAGCCAGTCAGGAAAAGGTGGGTCAGACATCATCTTTTGATAAGGTTTGATCTTGATTTTGAACTCATTTAGATAATGAAATTGCTTGTTGAGTTAAATTTGAGCTCAATTTTTATGAGTGAACTTTGAACAACCTATATTAGATATTTACATCCAAGCTTAACTAAATGAACCAAGTTCAATTAGACTGTACTTGTCTCTGATCAACTCCTTTTGCACCCCACCCCCACAGGAAATGTTAACAATTACATTGGCATTTTTTCTCTTTTGAAGATCATTTGGTGCTTTTTCTTCATTTTTTCCACATGCCTTTCACCTTCTCCTTTCTATATGATGTGCTTTCAATAACTGGGTTTTGTAAGCATTTGTGGGATGTACAGTATTGCTATGATGTAGTACTGGGTGTTAATGTTATTCGTAAGTTTGTTTTACAATATTTAGTTCATGGAAGCATACACTGGAGGCAATAATCTCGTGGAATAGGATCTTTGGTTTAAGCAATGTGCTTTTAATGTAGTTTGATATGAAAATTCTTGCTACATGATTCCTGGGCTTATCAGGAGAGGTCGGATGGACAAGGAAGATTTTGTGATTTTAAAACATAATGTCCCTTAGGACCCATTTCTATAGAACTAATAAAATGGCACATCAATTCGTTAAAGGATTTGAAAGAAAATATGCATTAAATAGTTCATTTACGCCTTTCACTTTCAAGTTCTGTATGGATTGTTGCTGTTGTTAAAGTTGTTTTTCATTTTTCCTTTATATGTAATGAAGCACAGTTCTCACTAGTGCAATGTGATAATTAGAAGTAGGAAAATGGAGTGGGGAGGGGGAGGATGTTGTTACATGAATGTCTTCTACGGTTATGAGCAACTTGTGTAGGATGTTATGTTTGGCTGCACGTCACAGAGAGCATGAAGAAAGCTGGTTTCTTTTCAATCATTTTAACCTGAACAAACATGGGCCTTATATTTCTAATTCTTAGAGTAGAAATGAGCAGATGCAAGAACAAACTATACTAGATTATCTCTTATGCATGTTGGGGATCTTGAGTCCTAATCTGTTAGATACTTGGCGAAGTATTAGTGAGGTAGATAATTAAGATTCTCAAGTAGGAAAATTTTCAGAATGACGGTATTTGGACACTTTTTTTTAATCCAAAACGCGGCCTTTTTGGAGCCTTGAGTGATTTGACTTGAGACAAGATTGTCCTGTTTCATGACGGAAAACATGAGGCTGCTTCTGTGTTTTACAAGTGATGCAAGAGCTCAAAATTGATGACCATCCCTTTGACGCATGACACCCATGTTGTGAGGATGACAGGGTGGGTTCAAACAGCTCACTTCCTTTTACATTTTGTTTTACTTGGGTTGTATTTCTTTTCCTCGTCTGTAGCATGGTGAAGGTGACTCATCATTGTGTTCTAAATAGTTTCAGACTTTCTTCTTAATTTTGTGTAATAAAATATAATAAAAATTTTACTTTAGCATAAAAATGTTTTCCATGAAATTAGTATATAAATTGGACGATGGGATACAATATAAATGGAGCTATTTTATTTAGTGATCTAGTAGTTTGCATCTGTCTCGCAATACCTCTGAAGGATCTTATTATGTGAAGTTCGTTCTTTGCAGGTAAGGTACTTACAAATAGCAAAGAAATCCAAAACCTACAACCCATACCGGTGGGTGAGATATGTTACGCAAGCAAACTCCTACGTAGCCCGGTTGTGATGGTTTTAATACTTGTATGTACTGTGCTTGCTGTATGATACAAGTGAAGCAGTGTTTGCCCACTAATTAATCTATATGCATTATGAGGTGCTTAGTTTTTTGACAATGTTTTACTTGTTTCTTAGCACACCTTCGATACTGTTTTTGTACGCATTTGATCGACTGCTGCACCTGAGAGATAGGCTCGTATTATTTAGGGACATTTGCCATGATGACACCCTCTTGCATTTGAGAGTGCAAAATTGCCACTTTTACATGCCCATTGAATATTATAACTCTACTGCATATGGATGTATTTAAGAGTCCCCCTACGACTACATGCCAAAACCTGCCATAAGATCAACATCAAGAAATGATGTCGAGCTGTAAATGGAGTTGCCAAATATCCGTACGACTGGCTTGCAGCAAGGATATCTCCATTGCGGAAAAGCCTTCTTGGTTCCTCCCATTGCTTGCTGCGACCTGTCCTTGCGAGAGGGTTATGTTTGCACATGTTCTCAACTATCCATAACTCGATGCAAACTATTGTAGACCTATATGGCAACACAACATTGATCTTGAGACTTGCAGACGATGCTTTTGTGTTAAACAGACGCCCTTTGTATGTATGTGTGTGTGTGTGTTTTTTTTTTTTTTTGTGGGGGGTGCGGGGGTGGATTGCTTGACAGATATCATCAGATGACAGCTCAATTACAAGGCTTTCTGATCACATTCTGGAAATCCACCCTCCTTCCTCGGCTGAGGAACATGTTTTTAAAGCCAAACATAGTTGCTGTTGCTTCGGAGAGAGTTGGATGATTGCAAGTGGCTTCCTTTTCGTCACCCGGGGATCTTCTTCCTCATAATAGTGATATAAAGATGACGCAGAGTTAGTTATGCAGCTTGCTCTTTTCATTCGCGAGAGTTGGCAGCAGTTTGTAAATTCAACACTTTCGCAATATAAATGAGAATGGTAGACGACCAATCTTGCCCAGTCATTCAAATAGTAATGGTAGACGCATGTAGGCATAATTACGACCCACAGGGTCGTTTTTGCCTCGACTCTTTCTTTGAAGTCTCCAAAAGCAAGCTGAAAACTCCTACCTATGTGATTGTGGGATCCGATTCAATTTCAAACTCGTTTAGGGTTTGATCCTCTAGATGGAGAAAGAATGTGGTTTTTAGCACAAGGAAGCCTCTCGATTTGAGAGGTGCAAACAAGGGGAGTGGAGTTGAATTTGGCTTTGTTCATTCACTATCTAGTCAGTCAACAAGCGGGCTCATCAAGTACTTTCTTTGTTCTACCGTGATTTCTGATTGCTGAGCATAACTTAATGCGGTTTAGGCTCCTTGTTTATTGACTTGTTTGAGTTACTAAATCAATGAAACTGAGAAAAGAATTGTCCCTAATATATGTAACCATTTAATTAAATATCATTTCTATGTTTATGATCAATTTTGTTCAAGGAAGCATAATCACGAGCTGAATTATTTATCACATGTCCTTCTTCACTCGCCCTCCTATATGGATCCTGAAAATAATTACTTCAATGGTTGTTTGCAAAAATACCCTCCTCATAGGTTTCTTTGCAGAATTGTCTATTCCTTTTTAATGCTATTTTTAATGGCCGTCCGACTATGAACGTCTTATCGTTGCATCCCCTGTAAGGAAATCTCAGATTTATGAACACAGAGGAATTAATTTTAATTAACCTTTTAAGTTTAATTAAAACAATTATCTTATAATTAATTTTGATTAAATTGATTATATCCGGCTCATACATCATGCATGGATCTCACCTAGCAATGCTTCATGATCTAGATGATAAAGGAGATTCATGATCTATCACGTACAATATTCTAGTGCATAGATACTATGTAATTACAATCTTTTGTTTATGCAATGCTTTTGATCCACATATTAAACTACGGTCACACTGCTGAGTGCTGAGTTCTCAAACATGTGATGGGATAGGTCCATGATCACTAGCTAAACTGAAAAACTCATTTTCTGTTAACAACTCAACACTAGTCAGAGATTTCTTAAAGCATAACCCTACAAAGTACTCTCTCTAGATATAGAGAACGAATGGACCCTTGTTGCACATTTCACAATATACCCTCTATCCACTACTCAATGGTGCCTTTATGATTGAGCCCGATGCAATTGTTATACCATATGGTTTTTATCAAGGACTTTTTGCTTCACAAAATATTTAGGTGTCTGATGGCTTTTTGCAATATATCTTGAATCTAAGGACCAACTTTTAGCATGCTAGTGGGATAACAAACCCCACTGACATAGAAATCATGCGTTTTGTGCCTTAATTTTAGAGGCACTCTCAAGATTTGTGCCTTGCGACAAAATCCTTTTAGTTTTGGTTTAGATGTATGTTTTACATTTATCATAATAAAGACGTATGATTTTGCTATGTTCACAGTTCAGAAAATGTATATTACAAAAACTCTGTAAATATATTATTCTTAGGAAAGCCAAAATAACAAATTTATAACCTAGTATCGTCGTAGTGGTGTTTAAGTTGTTTGTGATAGTAGTTGTTGGCTAGATGGTTATACTGGCATTTTTTTCACTTCATGAAGTAATTCATAAGGATGTTAAGCGCATACAACTTGTCTTTCATAATACTAGATCTTAAAATGGCTAACACTTTGTGAAATTAAGGAGTATTGGGTAATTAATCTTTGCAGCTTTATTTGTAAGGTAATCACCAACACTGCAGGAAAAAAGGTCCAATTGTCGCCGATAATCTAAAATCTTTCCCTAATACTTTGGGGGCAGCTTCCAAGCCGTCGTTAGGCCGTCCCAATAACCCCGTTGCTAGTAATATTGGCGATGGTTAGGATGAGTCGACGCTAATAGAGGTTTCCCTAATATAATTGTTGGGGACGGATGAGTAACTATATTAGGGATGGATTTTCAACCCTCCCTAATATCTATATTCGACATAGTTGTTAGCTATCCCCAATAAAGATATTGACAATGGCTAGCAGTTGTCCCTAATAAGGATATTGGGGATGATGCTCATTCGTCACTTATAATTGCAAGTCATCCCTAGTAATCTATAGCAGATAAAAAATGTTATAAAAATATTTTTTTTTATAAATTGACAACTTGTTAAAACATAAAAAATTACATAATAAACCATTCACAAACCACATGCTAAAACAACTATAATACTTCAATTTTAAATGTATTACATCACAAATGCATGCATAATTATGATCATAAATGAATATTCAATAGTCTCACTCATCCTCACCAAAAGAAGTCTCAACCTCTTCATCTAAATCATCCTCGTCTCCCTTTCCCTCGTCCTCAAGTGACATGGTATGTGTCCCATGTCTATGCAATTGAGCAACAAAAAACTTTTGCAACCATCGATCTATGTCCTGGAGCATCTATGTTTGTAGCACAGTAACTCGAGCCTCCACATGAGCCTTCCACTCGAACATCTATATCTTCGCTCTATGTTGCTAGTTGCTACTTCTAATCTTCAATGATTTTCTTCATTCTTTTAATCTCAGACTTTTATTGAGATTGCTCCTCTAGGAGATGCTAATACGCGGTGCTACTACTGCTACTACCCTCAGATGACCCATACCAACTCCTCAGAGTCTATCCTCGATCATTGCACTGGATCTATCTAGGTCTAACCCTCCCAAAAGCCTTGCGAAAAGGTCTCCTTTGGACGATAATTGTGGTGGAAGGAGTTGCGCCACCTGATGCATTTGAGGAGGGAGTGGGCCATCAACTGGGTCGTCTGATCATATAAATAATATAATATAATTATTACATAAACAAGTTGAATATATGAATTAATACTAAGATTTATAATCATCATTATTACCATTTGATTTCTTAATTAATTACTCCAAATGACACTACCGTTCGGTGCTATCTATCTTGAGTAATTTGAAAAACCTCTAGACGTGTAGATGATGACCTTCCTTTTGTACATACTTAACATTTAAAAATTATAATTAGACTAGAATAATCTCAGATTAATAATTCATATTAATAATTAAGATTAATACTTACAGAATCATTACTAAATTGATGAATGTTTGTTCTCCCTCTTCAATAAGGTATCAATAAATGAGATTGATTAGACTTATTCCTTTAACTGATTCGCTACATTCATGAAGAAAATAGTGATGTCAGAAATAATTGTCATAATCAAATAATAAAATTTGACTAAATAATTGCTTGTTGTCTTCTCGATACCATAGCTCACACATGTGTCATCATTGACTTGAATCATAATTTGGTAGCACATTATTACATGCATCCTCAAATGACCGTCCTACAAAATATTGTCATGCTCAAGCACAAGTTACATAAGAGTATGTGTGCAATAATATAACACAATAGTAAAAAAATATTACTTCTATTTTCAAATGGGATCTCTACTTCCATTGCATTTCTCCCATATGCTTAAGAATGTTAGCATCTATGGCTACTGTAGAAAAGTGAAATGTTGTTGTATAATCATCATATTGATCATTGTCATTATAACTGTAGAAATAAACAAATTATATAACCTAAATAAATGTTTGCTTTACCTACATATCTATAACGACCCTAGATATTTATACCCAATAAGGCTCCATATCTAAGTCCGCCTCCCGCGAATGACACAAGTGTCCAATAAGAATATAAAAGACAACCACAAGAGTATAATATACAAGAAAGTACATGTATCTATACTCTTTACCACATTTTTACATTGTCCCAATGAAATATGCGGAAAAATTGCTATGAAGAAATCTAGAAGGGGTGGGTTGAATAGATTCTCTGGATTTTAAAAATCACTCGATTAAATCTTTGAGAGATTGAATTAAGACTTAAATCTAAAGCTCACTCACAATTCTGAACAATTCAGACAGGTTGATGGTGAAATACTAACGAGCCTATCAAGCATCTAGCGCAAAAGACAATCAACCACAGAGACGAGAAGATTTAGGGTGGTTCGGATCACACAATCGTGTATCCTACATCCACCATCCACACACACACACAATGTGGCTTATCTTGCCAGTTTAGAAAAGACACAAAACACCACACACACTCTGAGATGTAGAGATCTCAGATCTAACCACACACACAAGAGATTGAGCACAAGGATTGCACCAACCTCACAAAACACACACATAGAGTGAGTTTGAAGTAAAGAACCAGACTAAAAAATTGAATTCCAAGTGGAGATGTCTGGTTCGAATCTCCCTGTTTCTACTTCAAGATGGGAGATCAGCTCTTCGGCTTTAGCTCCAAGAAGAAGGCTCTGAAGACGGAAATCCTTCTTGAGATGGATCATCCAAGATGCTCGAAGCTTCATCCTTCAGATCTAGAAGCAATTCGCCAGGATGAAGCCTCTTCTGAAATGCCTAAAAACCTTAGAGATGGAAGAGCTGGTTGTGTTGCGCCAAAACTAAGTGGATAAGGGGCATCATAGTCCCATGGGTCCACAAGATCTCTTGGGATTTGGGGGCACAAAAATTCCCACTTAAAATTCCTCAATCAGAACCATCCACGTGTTCCTGCATTTTAGATCTGGAAGATTATCCAAAGTGTGTCGACACCACACAACATGTGTCGACACACAATGCACTGGCTTGAAACTGGCTTCTAGACAGTGGGTGAGTGTCGACACACAGGGTCCTGTGTCGACACCACTGGATGCTTCTTCAAAAAACATGCTACTGGGAGGGACAGGGTGTCGACACACAAGCCTTTGTGTCGACACCACTGGATGCATTTTCCTTTAGAAATTACTGGATGCATGGATTGTGTCGACACACTTAAGTTGTGTCGACACCACTGTCATTACTTGAGCATTCCTTTGAGCTACACATGGAAAAATATTGTTAAACATAAATGAGCATGATATCCACATATGTATGAATCATATTTGACATCATCAAAAAAGAGATCCAACAATCTCCCCTTTTTTGATGATGGCACCTATGATTCATTAAACAAACTTGTTTTTCTCACACATGAGATTTTAAAACATTCATTCACATTATTCCATGGCATACAGAATGACAATGACATCTAAATTTTCATCACATCAATAACAACCATGTCATTCAGTTTTCACTTTAAAAAAGATCAAGCATACAAGCATAAAGTGTATATGTAATCAAACAACCAAAAAGTATATAGTTAGCATCCAATAGCATCCGTTCATACAAAAGAACCCTTCTCCCCCTTTGACATCATCAAAATAAAAAACCATCATGAAGATGGAGGAGGAAGAGGTAGTAAAATGCTTTCAATTGACTTCATCCTCACTTCTAGAGCACTTAAATTTGATCTCATTTGAGCTTGCATAGTAGTCGCCCTGGACTTGGCCCCTCGCTTGGGAGTTTGCTTGGGAGGCATGATGGAAGGAGAGGAGAAAAGAAGAAGAGGCTTGGCGGTTGGAAGAGAATTTTGGAAACGCAGAGGATCGTTTCCTTGAGAGTTGGAGGAGGGAAAAGTTCAAACGGGTTGGGAAACTCAAAGATGTAGGGTCGACCTAAGGGTTTGGGCATTTATAAATGGGTTCGACACCAAGAGAAAGAAGATACAATGAACCCCAATCGATTTACCCTAAACTAGAACCAGCGGTTAGACCTTGTGGTGTCACCACATAGCAGATATGTGTCGACCTGACAGGGTATGTGTTGACACAGAATAAGAGTGTGTCAACCTGATTCGGCAGAAAGTTGTGGAATTTATGAAAAAGAGAAGGAAAATCTTATTGTGATAAAAATAGTCTAAAATAATTACTCAAGGATTTTTAATATGTTAAAGATTTCATATCCAATTTCTCATCATCATTCCTTTACAAATTCATTGTTTTGAGGGATTCATCAAGATTTGATCATTAAAAAATTCTGAAGCATTTGGATGACAACTTTATTGAAATAAGGTACTCTCTTCAGTCAAATTCATTCTTTTACAACACTAAATCAAAGTAATGTGTTTTTCTTCAGGATAAATACAATTTGTGTTGAAGTTAAACACCTTTAGAGATTTGATTTAGGTATAATTGTTCATTTGTTTGATTAATTTTTATTTAAATTGAAGCAATGAGCATTCAATGTAGTAAATCTTTTTTCACTCAAGTACACATGTTTTTTTATACACAGAGTCCCTGGTTACTGAAGATTTACCAATTATCCTGCTTCAAGGATTAATGATAACATTTTTACATGGAAATATACATTTATCAGATGCCAATATTTCCAATTACTCAGTCAACATGAAATTGAATATTTTGATTTTATTCCTTAGAGCAGAGATAACACAACACCTCATGACATGCATAGCTCTTCATTCTTTTTGTGAAGGTGTGCAGTTTCTCAGTGTATATGCCATTGCTCTGCTAGAAAAACAATTTATTATGAACATTCGGAGGTTGACACAACTTTAACCTTCATCAATCTCAAAAGAAATGTGTAAAGTCAATACCAATTTAACATTTTTCAACTAAAGAAATCAAATTACTTTAGAAGTTCAAAAATAAAAGAATTGACTGGATAAGTATGTTATGACAATTAAGAATTCATTCCATGTTGTTTTCAGAATAATTAATGAGCATTTCATGAATTACATATTCATCAAATCACTGAATTAGATTTGGTTTAATGAGAGGAAAAAGTATTGAAACCTTTAGCTCCCTGAATTATTGATTTTAATCATTTTTTATCAAAAATAAAGAAAGTCCTTCTTCAATCATAGAATTTCCAAGATAATCAAATGAAATGAATGTGAATCAGATTGAAAGATTTGAGAATACCATGGAAATGATGCTATAGCACAGAAACTATGAAAGACTCACTTATAACTGAAGAATAGAGATTTGGTGTGTTGAAAACTCACATTCTCTCAGCAAACCTGATCAATCCACAGTGACTTATTCTCATTACTCCAAGTGTAAATCTGATCCTCTTGAAACCATCTTTTAGAGCACACTTTCACTTCTCAAGCAATAATACTCCCCCCTCAACATGTGTATCAATGAACCAATATGACATTCAAATCAAATACACTAAATTGTAGCATTCAACTTCAGCAAGCAATCAATCAAACTCAGCATGTTTCAAATACAACCACAAACCATTTTTTTAATTATTAAAATTAATGATTCTTACACCAGACAGATCATTGGTACTTGGCAGAGGATTTCCCTCAACACATAATGATAGTTTCAGACAAGCATAACTTGTCCTTCCACTAATCACCATTTGATATACCACATAATCTTTGTATAAGAAATCAAGATGTTTTTTAGTTTTTATTCCAAGTTGCATATTCCATTCCCTTCTTAAAGAGTGAATCTGTCTTCAGCTAATGGTTTTGTGAATATGTCTACAATTTGTTTTTTAGTAGGGATGAATTCTAGTTCAACGTTCTTTTTGCAACTTCATCCCTAAGAACATGGTGCCTAATTTCAATGTGCTTTGTTTTGGAGTGTTGAATTGGGTTTTTGGAAAGATTAATTGCACTAGTATTATCACACATGATAGATGAACATCCAATATCAATATTATAGTCAAGTAATTGACTTTTAATCCACAACACTTGAGCTGCACAACTCCCTACAACAACATATTCTGCTTCTGCAGTGGAGAGTGCATCTGAGTGTTGCTTCTTGGATGCCCATGTTACCATGCAATTTCCCAAGAATTGACAATATCCACTAGTACTCTTCCTATCAAGTTACACACCCAGCATAATCAGCATCAGAATATGAAATCAAATCAGCATAACATCCAGCTGGATACCATAAACCAATTCAGAAGTGCCATAGAGATATCTAAAAATTCTCTTAACTGCAAGCAAGTGACTTTCCCTTGGACTAGACTGAAATCTAGCACAAAGACATACACTGCATTGAATATCTTGCCACCTGTAGTAAGATATAAGAGAGATCCAATCATACCTCTGTATTGCTTTGCATCAACCTTTATCCTTTTCATCCTTGTCCAATTTGATGCTTGTACTCATGAGAGTGGATGCTTGTTTGGCTTGTTCAAAATGGAATCTTTTGAGCAATTCTTTGACATATTTGGCTTGATTGATAAAGAATCCATCCTCAAGTTGTTTGACCTGCAAATCTAGAAAGAATTGTAATTCTCCTATAAGACTCATTTCAAATTCACTGTGCATGTGATTAGAAATTCTCCACATAGTGAAGGATTGGTGGAACCAAAATAATATCATCCACATATACCTGAACTACAATGATATGATTGTGGACTGATTTTGTGAAAATAGTTTGATCCACCTTACCTCTGGAATAATTTTACTAACCAGAAAACTGCTCAGCCTATCATACCATGCTCTTGGAGCCTGTTTCAATCCATACAAAGCTTTGTGTAGTTTATAAACATGGTTAGGTTTATCATGATCTTCAAATCTAGGAGGTTGAGCAACAAACATTTTCTCTTTAATGGAACCATTCAAAAAAGTAGTTTTCACATCCATTTGAAACATTTGAAATTTCTGGAACATGCATATGCCAATAAAATTCTCACAGCTTCTAACCTAGCTACTGGTGCAAATGACTCCTTAAAATGAACTCCAATTCCTGATTATATCCTTTTACAACCAGTCTAGCTTTATTTCTAACAACATTTCCTTCCTCATTCAATTTATTCCTAAAAACCCATCTAGTTCCAATTATTGAGATTTCAAGATTTCTGGGAACTAGACTACAAACTTATTTCTCTTGAATTGATTCAATTCATCATGTATTGCTTCTACCCAAGAATTATCTTTTAAAGCCTCTTCAATATTTTTGGGTTCCACTTGAGATAAAAGCCATTTGATCTTGTTCAATGATATTTCTAAAATGAGACCTAGTATGAACTCTATCATTGACATTTCCTACAACATTCTCAAGATGATATTTTGAAATATCTAAAATTACCTCTTGTTGCTGTACTTACCTGCTCTGGTGTCGACTCAATGTTCTGTTGTCTCGACACAACTTCATGTTCATCAAGTTCTTCATTCTCCACTGATTGATCCAATTCTTGTACAAAATGTCAGCATCTTCTTCTTGATTCCTACAAGAATCATGGTCAGTAGGTTTCACACAATTTTCATCAAAGATGACATGAGGAGTTTCCTCCACAGTTTTTTGATTCATAATTAAAAACCCTATATGACCTTGAGTTCTCAGATATCCTAGAAAAATGCCTACATCACTTTCTTCTCAAATTTATCTATATCATGCTTATCATTGTTATGAACGAAGACTTTACTTCCAAAAACTCTAAAATATGCAATGTGAGGCTTCTTACCTTTCAGGAGTTCATAGGAAGTTTTCTTAAGGACAGGTCTTACCATAACCCTGTTGAGAACATAACATGAGGTGTTGACAGCTTCTGCCCAAAATTTCCTTGGAAGCTGACTTTCAATCAACAAGGTTCTAGCCATCTCCACCAATGTCCTATTCTTCCTTTCAACAATTCCATTCTGCTCAAGGGTCCTTGGAGAAGCAAATTTGTGATCAATTCCTTTATTTCTGAAAAAATCAAAAAATAAGTTATCGTAAAATTCTCCTCCATGATCAGTAAGAATGGAGTAGATTTTATTTGTTTTTACATTTTCAATTTTATTGACAAACTCTTTAAAGTTTTCCAATGTTCACTCTTGTCAGACAGAAATATACCCAGGTAACCTAGAGAAATCATCCACAATCACAAACCTAAATCTATGTCCACTAAGACTGAGTGTCCTAGTAGGACCAAATAAATCTATATGCAACAATTCAAAGGGTTTGGAAGTGATTAAGGGTGCAACATATTTGAATGATTTCCTAGTCTATTTACCTTGGGCACATACATCACATACTATTGTATTTTTCTTTTCTTCATTTTGGTAAACCATTCACAAGAGCATGTCATAACAATTTATTCAAAATATTTTCACTAGCATGACCTAACCTTCGATGCCACAATTGAAACAGATCATGCTAACTAGCAACTAGACAAAGATTTTCATGTTGATGATCATTCAGGTCAACTAAATAAACATTGTTAATTCTTTGACCAAGAAATTTTATTTTTCCAGAATCCTTTTCAACAATCTCACATGATTCAGAATTAAAAATTACCTTAAGACCTTTATCACAAAGTTGACTGATGCTCAATAGGTTATGATCAAGGCCTTCAACAAGCAAAACATTCTCAATTGAGCTTGAAGGATTCTTACCAATTCTTCCAGTTCCAATGATTTGTCCTTTGTTTTTACCTCCAAAAATCACTTGTCCACCATCTTTTTCAGTCATGTGGAGAATTTATCCGTATCTCCAGTCATATGTCTTGAACAGCCACTGTCAGGTACCATTTGTCTTTCTTGTGGGCTGTAAGGCATTCCTGCAAAAAGAATTAGAAAGAAATTTTGGTACCCAAATTGGTTTGGGTCCCATCAGTTTTCTCAACTTCACAGCAAGTTGTTTTGGAATCCAAGATTTGTTTCATTTTTCTTGCATTTATTTTTGATCTACATTTATCATCAGTATGACCAATTTCTTGCAAATTGTGCATGCCATGATTCTTTGTGGTGTGAAATTTTTATTCTTTTTGACATGTGAATTATATCCAACTAAAAAGTTATATTGTTCTTTGGATATGAGTTGGTCTAACACTGGATTTCAAATTTTGTTGATTTTTACCTTGAACTCTTTCATGTTTGAATTGTTTTTAAGTTTTTGAATTGATTTTTGATTTTTAGGTTTTGAGTTTATTTGTGTTTTTTCTTTGATGTTCTTCTCAGACTTACCATAGGAGGTACTTCCTTGAACAAATGAAGTTATCAGTTTGCCCAATTTTCTTCTTATTCTTAGGCTGAAACCTAAACCATGTTTGGTAATGTTCATCCGAACTCCTAAAAGCATCTAGGTTTTCTTTGCCTTTGACAAATTTAGACAAGGTTTCTTTCTTGTCATTCAGTTCTTTTTGGGAAGTTTTCAGTTCTTCCTGAATTACCTATTTTTCCTTTTTGAGTTTTTCATTTCTCTACCAAAATTTGTTTTTCTTTTTCGGTGGACTGGCATCTTTCCTTAATGACATCAATCTGTTCATTCAAACATTCTTGTCCTTTTCATGTTATAATTTCATCATTCAACAAATTTATTTGCTCAGATTCTTGTGGGTTATGTAATATGCTGTTAATCTTCTTTTTCAAGGTTTTATTTTCAGATTTCAGTTCACACAATTTTCAAACAAAACAACATATGCTTCCTCCCAATCATCAGTTGTGAAATCTTCAAAAGAAGAACTTACCTCACTATTTTCTTCATGTCTAGCCATAAGACATGTCACTTCTTCCTCATCAGATCCACTTTCTTCCTGCTCTTCATCATCCTCATCACTCCGTGTGGCCATCATTACTCTTGTCTTCTTGAGCATTTGATTCTTCAATTTTTTCTTCAGATCAGGACACTCCCCTCTCATGTGTCCTGGCTTCTTGCACTCATAACAAATAATGTCAGTCTTTTTGTTGTTTCCATATTTTTATTAAAATCATTCTTCCTTGAAACTCCTTTTTGATGAAAGGTTTGAACTTACCTTTCCCTTTCTTTCTCAGAACTTTTGATTGCCTTGTCAGTAAGGCCAATTCTTCATCACCCTCTTCATCAAAAGACTCATCATTTTCATTAGATTGGTCAACAACAATTTTGAACTAGATGAAGCTTTTAAAGCAATAGGTTTCTTAGATGAAATTACAGATGCATTTCTTTTCAAGTTAATTTCATATGTCATTAGTGAACCTATTAGCTCATCTAATTGCATGGTTGACAAGTTCTTTGAATCTTCAATTACTGTGGCCTTTGTATGCCAAGCTGAAGGAATGACCTAAGAACCTACCTAACAAGATCACTATTTGAATAATCCTTCCCAAGCCTCGAAGACCATTCACAATGAGCATAAATCTGGCAAACATCTCAGAGATAGTCTCATCACTCTTCATTCTAACATTTCATACTCTGAGACTAAGATACTTGCCTTGGTTTCCCTTACCTCAGAGGTTCCCTCATAGATGAGTTGGAGCTTATCCCACATCTCCTTAGCAGACTTACGTGAAGATACTCTAGAGTACTCTTTGGGGTGAATGGCACACTGCATCATGTTCATAGAACTCCAGTTGAGGGTGGATTTCTTGATCTGATCCTTGGTCCATAGATCTTCATCTTCAGGAGTTCAGTAGGTCCCTTGTCAACAATCTTCCAGAGCTCATAATCTTGAACTCTTAAGAACACCTGCATCCTGTTTTTCCAATAGGCATAATCAGATCCATCGAAAAAAGGAGGCCTAGAACTGAATGACCCTCAGCCATAAATCCCTTGGTGATTTCCATAGCAACAGACTCTTGATCGCTAGATCACACATAAAGTGCAATGAGAACCCGCTCTGATACCAAATGAAATATTGCGGAAAAACTGCTATGAAGAAATCTAGAGGGGGGGGGGGGGTTGAATAGATTTCTCTGGATTTTAAAAATCACTCAATTAAACTCTTTGAGAGATTGAATTAAGACTTAATCTAAAGCTCACTCACAATTCTGAACAATTCAGACATGTTAGATGTGAAATACTAACGAGCCTATCAAGCATCTAGCACAAGACATCAAACCACAGAGACAAGAAGATTTAGGTGGTTCGGATTACACAATCGTGTATCCTACATCCACCATCCACACACACACACACAATTGTGGCTTATCTTGCCATTTCAGAAAAGGCACAAAACACCACCACACTCTGAGATGCAGAGATCTCAGATCTAACCACACACACAAGAGATGAGCACAAGGATTGCACCAACCTCACAAAACACACACAATAGAGTGAGTTTGAAGTAAAGAACCAGACTAAGTAATTGAATTCCAGTTGGAGATGTCTGGTTCGAATCTCCCTGTTTTTTCTTCAAGATGGGAGATCAGCTCTTTGGCTTTAGCTCCAAGAAGAAGGCTCTGAAGACAGGAAATCCTTCTTGAGATGGATCATCCAAGATGCTCGAAGCTTCAATTCCTTCAGATCTGGAAGCAATTTTCCAGAATGAATCCCTCTTCTGAAATCGCATAGAACCCTCTGGAGATGGAAGAGCTGGTGTGTGTTGCGCCCAAAACTAAGTGGATAAGGGGCATTTATAGTCCCATGGGTCCACAAGATCTCTTGGATTTGGGGGCACAAAAATTCCCGCTCAAAATTCCTCAATTAGAACCATCCACATGTTCCTGCTTTTAGATCTGGAAGATTATCCGAAGTGTGTCGGCACCACACAAACATGTATCGACACACAATGCACTTGCTTGAAACTGGGCTTCTGGGACAGTGGGTGAGTGTCGACACACAGGGGTCCTGTGTCGACACCACTGGATGCTTCTTCAAAAAACATGCTACTGGGAGGGACATGGTGTCGACATACAAGCCTTTTGTGTCGGCACCACTGGATGCTTTTTCCTTTAGAAATTGCTGGATGCATGGATTGTGTCGACACCACTGTCATTACTTGAGCATTCCTTTGAGCTACACATGGAAAAATATTGTTAAACATAAATAAAGCATGATATCTACATATGTATGAATCATATTTGAACATCATCAAAACAAGATCCAACACCCAATACAATATTACATGTCCAAGAGAAAAGTAAAACTACCTGGGGCATACCCCGAGGGAGCAAAGCTTACACTGAACACAACTACCACTCAGCTGCTGGTGGTACAAGTCTGCTACAACACCACTGCAAGCCAAATACACGGAAAGCCCTAAAAAGAACTGTCACGCCCCGACGCAGAATATCAGAACGTGAGGTAGTTGCAAATAAACAGGTATAGAGCATGTAATAGACATCAAACCATTGGACAAAGAATAAATACTAAAGCAATTACATCTCATTAATAATTCTTCAAATGTCTAGTTATAACCACTAATATTAGAGCCGATCTATAGGGCCCAATTTCATTGAATAAAAGCAAAAACTAACTCAGACTCTAACATAGTACTAATACGCTAGGGTACTCTTGACTTCACTCTTAGTTGTTCCCGTCCTCCTGAGTGTAAGTGTCATCCTCAGTCTCACCTGAGAACACATATACCAATAACGCAGGGTGAGCGATAACGCTCAGTAGGACTTAAATCTCATATAACCAGCATGCTTAAAGTGATTAATGTCTTATCAAACAGAATAACTAGAGAGAATGATGAGTACTGTAAGGCCTAGAATTTTACTCTGTTATATAGGAGTCTGATTGTCTGAGAAATGGATGTTTGTATGTGTAGATATATATATGTGCATATACAAACTATTTGATGTAGTGTTGTAAAAATATATATGTATATCTATTGTATATAATATATATTATTCATTTACGTACATGAATGATATTGATTTCCTAATGTATACATTGTATAATATATGTATATTGTGCTTGTGTTACATGTAATTGTGCCTAAGTAATGCATATAGGAGTATTTTAAGTTCTGGCCAAGCGACCTGTTGGCGTCAATATAGGCTGACGTTAATATGTAGTCAGCGGCCACATCGATGGACGCCAACTCCATATTGGCGGCCAGTGATGTTGACGTTAGTCTCCCAGATCTGTTGCGTCTTCAGATCCAGAAACATCCACAAAAATCTCGCCTCTTGTTTAGGAAACCGTTCTCAACGGTCACCTAGCCTTACCTAAATGCGAATCCGACCCTTAGCCCTATAAAATACCCATCTCTGGCCAGATCTGACCTTTTTGCTCTTGAGTCAAAAACCCTAACTCCTGAGCGAAACCTGAACTTGGGACTCGTGGATTCGGAGATTGGAGGCTTCTTCCGGCGTGCTAACGGAACTGGAAGGAAGTCTATACATTGGGGAATCCTCTTCTCAACCCGGTGTACTTCCAAGATCAACACAGACCCCGGATTAAGGAGATTTAAGGACTCTTTGGCTATGGCCGAGGAGGGCTTCACCGGCTTGATTTGTCATTTGTGGATTTTTCTGAAGGCAAGTAAACCTCCACACTACTCATACATGCGTCTAGTAGGTCTTAGGCAATTTTTCGGATTTTAATCGAGTTCTGGAACCCCCCTTTCTATCGGATTTGATGTGCAATCTGTGTTCTGCACAGACAGGACTTAACGGCAATCTTTGATGCCGTTAAGATCCGAGGTTAGCGGCTACCTATGTTGCTGTCAACTAGGTAAGCGGCCACACCCTTGCCGCTGAGTTCTTCAGGCAAGAACAGTGTGGTGTTTGCCCCTTTATAATTTATTTTTCAGATTTCTGCACATGAGGAACATTGTGAATTTTATATGCTATGTAATACTTCGAGTGGATGATGTTGTGAAATTTTGTGAAATTTTCAACGAATATTCTATTTATTAAATTCCTGAAATGTATGTCAGTCAGGTTTTCCAACCTTGTAAATTACTGTTGTGTGATCCATGTGGAATTTGGGTGTCATGGAATTTATGTACGATGTTTATGGATGTCAGTTCATGCCATGAAAATTTGGGAATTTTATGCTATCTGTGTAATAATATAATTTTTGAACTGTAAAACAAAGAGCATTTTTATCCGTTTTAACTCTCCAATAATTGTATGATTGTGAATTAATTCCCAGAAATTGGATGTTATATCATGACTGTTGGACACAATTTTAGAATATATAAAAATGTATATGGCCCTGTGTACCATATTAAATTGATTACTTGATAATTAGGCATAATTCTTGTTTTATTTATCATAAATTATGTATACTCTGAAAAATATGAAATTATTATACATGATGTTTGATCTATAAATGGTTTGTGGTTAAAATTTCATGTGAATTGAGTGATAATAGGTGCTGAATTGAGTATTTCATGATGGAGTGACTAGTTAAAGCATGCTTAAAATGATTAGAAACTAATTAGATGATTACAACATGATTTATGATTGAATTGTAACTATTTAACTCTGTAAACAGCAGTACCATGTTAAGTAACTGAATTATGTGCAGTATGTGAATATAGAATTAATTTGTTTAATTGATATGCAAATAGTGTGTATTTAAAAATGAAAAAAAAGTGTAAAAGTGCAATGGGTGACACTGCTACCTTAGAGGGCTGAGGACTATACCATAGTAAAGTCCCTACGGGAAGGTTCATATGAGTATGAGATCCCATGGGCATTGGGATAAAATCCTGGAGTGGACAAGTACCACTGGTTAGGGTGAGAGTGCTTCTCGGTTCTGCGCAGTAACTAAGGTCTATCACTATGTTGCCTAGGTGATAGATATGTGTGTGATGAGATAAGTGTGTGTCCTTCTAGAGGTGGTTTGGACTATGTGTCAGGGCATGTAATGAGAATAAGATAAATTGTGTATATGTGTTGTGAAGGTGCAAAATGAGCATGTGGATATGTGAATTAATGTGTTGACAGTGAATTGTGAATGTTGTTTTTTTTTAAATGCTAAAATTTTATCAAAACAGCAAGCTATATGTGTGTTAATTGTGTTATGCATGTGGAAATATACATAGAATCCATGCTAGGAATTTTCTTCCTTTATGTGTAAACTTCATGTTTAATTGCTATTGTGTTACAACATGAATGTAATAAATGTGAATTGAAATGGCATGTGAAAGAATGTGTGGACAGCATGTGATAGGTTTATTATTGTGAAATAAACATAAACCATGTACCATGTGTCATGAAATTGGTAGAAGTAACATGTTAAGGTTTTTCTTTAAAGATTGCTTATCCATGTTACATGTATTAGTGGTTTTGTTTTAAATGTAAAGTGTCTATGTGGTGTATGTATGTTTAATGTGAAGGAATTTACTTGCTGAGTCTTGTAGACTCACTTTTGCTTCGGCGTACAGGTGTAGGTGTTTCTATCCCTTTGGAGGAGACAGTTAGAGTGACTCGAGCGTGAGGAGTAGCACTTCGTGGGGATTGGCATAATTGTACTTTATTTTCATAAGTATGTAATAAAGAACGATATGTATTCAGTTGTGGACAATGTGGTTTATTTTAGTTTCTCAGTTATGAAATGATTATATTTCTTTTGCTCTATATAGACTGGGATAAATGTGGATGATGGAATAAGATCTTTATATTTAGTTCTTTTATTCTGCTGTTATGTGTTCATATTTGTGTACGTCTCGACCTACTATATGTGTTGGGTAAATGTCCCACTGTGGCAATGCTCTCATATCGATGTGGGTTGGTATAACCTACCGGTATAAGGAGGGTCGTCACAGAGATTGGTATCAGAGAAACAGTTGAGATAGTACATGAATATGCATATACCATCATCTTCATTATATGCTAAGTCTCTATAGATTGTCCACTAGTTGGAATTAGATAGTTTAGTTTTAAATCGGGATTAAATTGTTTTGCAGGCTATGGCTTCTCGAGGTAGGCGTGGTGTTCCTGCTCGTGGGGATGAGCAGAGGAGAGAGGAGAGAGTTGAGCCCAGGCGTGAGGATCAGGGTGAGCAGTAGACCCCAGCACCCCAGGGTCCTGTACTTCCTCCACCACTACTAGTAGATTATGGAGTGTTCATGCAAGGTCTAGTTCAGGCTATGCAGACGCAGCCCATACTCAGGATGCACTCCAGGCTCAGCTGGAGGCTCAAGTTAGATCAATAAGAGATAGTAGTCTATTTTATTTAATTATATGTTTTCTATGTTGCTATATTGTATATGTGTGTCTTATGCTGTTTGTTGTAGCAGGCTCAGGTGCCAGTTTCCCAGGCTCATGACCATGGTGGACCCTCCATCATGGAAAAGTTCAGGAGGATGGCTCCACCTCTTTTAAGGGGAGAGCGATCCGTTGCTTGCGGAGAGCTGGATGAAGGAGATCGAAAAGATCTTCCGAGCGATTAGGTGTGCTGAGGATGACAAGGTCACTTTAGCCACCTATATGCTACAGGTATGTGTAAATTGTTTATATATTTATTTCTTTAAGCCTAGATTGTCTAGATTGGTCTTATGGATGCCTTGGCAGGAGCGAGCCGATGTGTGGTGGTCCTCGTTGCTTCATACCCGGTTCGAGGGAGGTGCTGTAGAGGTGGCTTGGGACGAGTTCGTGAGGCTCTTTCGGGACAAGTTCGTTCCGAAGGACATCCAGGACAAGATGGAGCAAGAGTTCCTTTCCTTGACTCAGGACTCCATGACCGTACTGGAGTACGAGGCCAGGTTTTCCGAGCTATCAAAATGCCCTCATATTGTTGCCGATGAGCGCAGGAAGGAGAAGAAGTTCGTGATGGGTTTGAGGCCATCACTGAGGACGAGGTTGGTGCCATTTGACCATCGTACCCTTGATGAGGCTCTTAGCGCGGCTTGTCGATAGGAGGGTGAGATGGAGCAGTACCTGGAGGAGAAGAAGGCTTCTCAGAAGAGGCCTGCAACTCCATTTCAGAGGTAGGAGAAGAAGAAGGCGGCGTATCAGTCACCGCAGCGTTCCGTAGTATCCGACAGTCGTCCGGTATCTTCTCAGCATTCCTCAGTGGCAAGAAGGAGTGTCCTCATTGCGGGAGGGCACATGGTGGTACAGAGTGTTGGAAGATGGCGGGGAAGTGTTTGAAGTGTGGGAGTAGTGAGCATTAGATAAAGGATTGTCCCAGACTTCAGCAGGGAGTCTAGCGTGGACCAGCTCCAGCAGTGGCAGCAACAACAGCGCCAACGACATTTCGACCAGGGAGACCTCGAGCCCCATCTCGAGTGTTTGCACTAGCTCGTGAGGATGCCAAGCAGGTGGAGCATGTCACCGAAGTATGGTTCTTTTCATGGGTGTGCACGCTCGAGTTTTATTTGATACGGGTGCCACTCACTCGTTCATTTCCGAGCATTTTGCTAGGCAGTTAGCTTTAGAGTCAGGACTAGAGTTTGAGGAGTTAGAAGTCCCTTTGTCTGTGCACACACCTACGGGAATGGTATCGACTAGGAAGTGTATTCCGTCCTTACCGGTGTGCATTGAGGATAGAGTTTTAGAAGGGTGCTTCTTCTTGCTAAAGATGCAGGAATATGATGCAATTCTTGGTCTGGATTGGCTAGATGAGCACTATGCGTTGGTAGATTATCGTGGAAAGAAGATTGTCTTACGCATTCCTGGTGAGGATGAATTTTCTCATCCATTGCCAAGGAACTTAGCGGGGAAGTTTGTCATCTCTGCCATGAAGGCGATAAGAATGGTGAACAAGGGTTGTGACACTTTTCTTGCCAGCGTGGTATTAGTACCCAGTTTGATGAGTCACCTACTCTTGTGGAGATTGAGGTTGTGCAGGATTTTCCAGATGTCTTTCCGATGATTTATCTGGATTGCCACTGGATAGAGAGATAGAGTTTACTCTAGAGTTGCTTCCAGGCACCTCTCCTATCTCAAAGGCCCCTTATCGGATGGCACCTGCGGAGTTAGCGGAGCTAAGGAAGCAGTTTCAAGATTTTTTAGATAAGGTTTATTCTCCCTAGCGTTTCTCCTTGGGGCGCACCTGTATTGTTTGTGAAGAAGAGGATGGGTCACTTCGGTTATGCATCGATTATAGGAAGCTAAACCAAGTGACTGTGAAGAACAGGTATCCCTTCCTTGGATTGATCATCTGTTTGACCAGCTGTAGAATGCATCGATCTTTCTAAGATTGATCTGCGGTCTGGCTATCATCAGTTGAGGATTAGGAGTGAGAATGTGTCCAAGACGCGTTTAGAACCCGTTATGGACATTATGAGTTTTTGGTCCTTCCGTTTGGTCTGACCACGCCCCTGCAACGTCATGGATCTCATGAACGGGGTGTTTAGACCATATTTAGATAGTTTTGTCATGGTTTTCATCGATGATGTGTTGGTCTATTCTCCGGATGAGGCCACACACCGTCAGCATTTGAGGGTAGTGTTAGAGGTTCTCCGAGAGCACAAGCTGTATGCAAAGTTCAGCAAGTGTAATTTTTGGATGCGCGAGGTTCATTTCCTTGGGCATGTTATCTCCGGTGCTGGTGTAGCAGTTGATCCAGCGAAGGTCCAGGCTGTATTGGATTGGGAGATTCCCAAGACCCCTTCGGAGATTCGTAGTTTCCTTGGTTTGGCGGGTTATTATCGGCGATTTATTGAGGGATTTTCATCTCTCACCGCCCCATTGACCAAGCTAACCTAGAAGGGTGAGAAGTTTGTGTGGTCTGAGGAATGTGACAGTAGCTTCCATCATTGAAGGCTAAGCTTACTTCCGCTTCGGTATTGGTATTACCTAGTGATGATGAAGGTTTTGCCATTTATACGGATGCATCTCGGATTGGCCTTGGCTGTGTATTGATGCAGCAAGGAAGGGTAGTAGCGTATGCTTCTCGGCAATTGAAGGAGCATGAGCGTAACTATTCGACTCATGATTTGGAGCTTGCGGCAGTGGTTCATGCACTAAAGATCTGGAGACACTATCTTTATGTTGTCAGATTTGAGGTGTTCATTGACCATAAGAGCCTAAAGTATCTTTTCTCCTAAAAGGATTAAACCTTAGGCAGAGAAGATAGATTGAGTTCCTAAGGACTATGACTTCGACCTCCAGTATCATCTTGGAAAGGCGAATGTCGTAGCAGATGCCCTAGGAGGAAGAGGTCTTCTCTCCAGCAGGATTGGAAGATGTTGGAGGATGCGGCATGTGCGATGACTGAGTTAGAGCCATCCCTATGTCAGGCTTTTGTAGCTCAATTGTCTATTAGGTCTTCGGTGTTGGATGAGGTGATCGAGCAACAGAAAGCCGACCCTAGACTCCAAGAGTTGGTGGGCAAGGCAGCATTGCTCGTGATGAAGATGGTGTGATAAGATTCCATCACCGCATTTGTTTCTAGACATTGTAGATGTCCGTGAGCATGTTTTAGCAGAGGCTCATAGGTCGAGATTCTCTATTCATCCAGGTAACACTAAGATGTACTAGGATTGAAGAGATCTTTTGGTGGTCTGACATGAAGAAGGATGTAGCGGAGTATGTGTCTAGATGTCTTGTATGCCAGCAAGTGAAGGCCGAGCGGCAGCGACCCCTGGTCTTATGTAGAAGATGGAGATCCCAGTATGGAAGTGGGAAGCTGTCACTATGGATTTGTTTCGGGTTTGCCTCGATCTAGACGGGATAATGACTCAATTTGGGTAGTAGTAGATAGATTCTCGAAGACTGCACATTTCTTACCTATGAAGAGAAGCAGTCAATAGAAAGCTTAGCTAGATTGTATATTAGTAGTATTATTAGATTGCATGGTGAGCCGAAGTCGATCATTTCGGATCGAGATCCAAGATTTACTTCGAGGTTGTGGAAGGGTCTTCAGGATGCATTAGGTTCGGAGCTGAAGCTTAGTTCAGCGTTCCATCCCCAGACAGATGGACAGTCCGAGAGGACTATCCAAATGCTCGAGGAATATGTTGAGGGCGTGTGTTCTGGATTGGAAGGATGATGGGAGCGCCATTTACCTCTTGTGGAGTTCGCATACAACAACAGTTTTCATTCGAGCATTGGTATGACTCCATTTGAGGCATTGTATGGTATGCCTGTAGATCTCCTTTATGTTGGGAGGAGATTGGCGATAGGCAGTTGATCAGTCCGGAGTTAGTTCAGGAGACTTCGGATAAGGTCTAGCTTATCAGGAAGAGGCTTGTTGCGGCACAGGATAGGCAGAAGAGCTATGCCGACAATAGGAGGAAGGATTTGGAGTTCGAGGTAGGTGAGCATGTCTTCTTGAAGATTTCGCCTACTCATGGTGTAGTCAGATTTGGCAGGCATAGTAAGTTAAGCCCTAGATTCATTGGCCCGTATGAGATTCTCAGACGATTGGGCAACGTGGATATGAGCTAGCTTTACCCCAGGTGTAGCTAGTGTTCATCATGTTTCCATGTATCTATGCTTAGGAGGTACGTTAGAGATCCATCTCATGTTATTAGACACGAGCCAGTGGAGATCCATCCAGATCTATCTTATGTGGAGTAGCCAGTAGCTATTCTTGACCGGAAGGTCAGCATCTCCCGAAACAAGAGCATGCGTCGGTAAGGTGTTATGGCGTAACTTCTCGCGAGAGGAGGCTACCTGGGAGCTTGAAGATGCAATGAAGAAGAAGTATCCTCAGTTGTTTGAATAGTATCGGTCTAACTTCTAGGACGAAGTTTCTTTAAGGGGGAGAGGGTGTAAGGCCCTAGAATTTTACTCTCTTATATAGGAGTATGATTGTGTGAGAAATGGATGTGTATGTGTAGATATATGTATGTGCATATACATAACTATTTGATGTAGTGTTGTAAAAATATATATGTATATCTATTGTATATATATATATATATTATCATTTACATTACATGAATGATATTGATTTCCTAATGTATACATTGTATAATATATGTATATTGTGCTTGTGTTACATGTAATTGTGCCTAAGTAATGCATATAGAGTATTTTAAGTTCTGGCCAAGCGATCTGTTGGCGTCAATATAGGCTGACGTTAATATGTAGTCAGCGGCCACATCGATGGACGCCAACTCCATATTGGCGGCTAGTGACGTTGACGTTAATCTCCCAGATCTGTTGCATCTTCAGATCTGGAAATGTTCGCGAAAATCTCGCCTCTTGTTTAGGAAACCGTTCTCAACGGTCACCTAGCCTTACCTAACTGTGAATCCGACCCTTAGCCCTATAAAATACCCATCTTCGGCCAGATCTGACCTTTTTGGCTCTTGAGTCAAAACCCTAACTCTCTGAGTGAAACCTGAACTTGGGACTCGTGGATTCGGCGATTGGAGGCTTCTTCCGGCGTGCTAACGGACTCGAAGGAAGTCTATACGTTGGGAATCGTCTTCTCAACCCGGTGTACTTCCAAGATCAACACAGAACCCGGATTAAAGGAGATTTAAGGACTCTTTGGCTCAGGCCGAGGAGGGCTTCACCGGCTTGATTTGTCATTTGTGGATTTTTCTGAAGGCAAGTAAACCCTCCACACTACTCATACATGCCTCTAGTAGGTCTTAGGCAATTTTTCAGATTTTTAATCGAGTCCTGGAACCCCCCTTTCTATCGGATTTGATGTGCAGTCTGTGTTTGCATAGACAGGAACTTAACGACAATCTTTGATGCCATTAAGATCCGAGGTTAGCGGCCACCTATGTTGCCGTCAACCAGGTAAGCGGCCACACCCTTGCCGCTGAGTTCTTCAGGCAAGAACAATGTGCTGTTTGCCCCTTTATAATTTTTTTTTGTCGGATTTCTGCACATGAGGATACATTGTAAATTTTATATACTATGTAATACTTCGAGTGGATGATGTTGTGAAATTTTGTGAATTTTCAACGAATATTCTATTTATTAAAATTCTGAAATGTATGTCAGTCAGGTTTTCCAACCTTGTAACTTACTGTTTGTGTGATCCATGTGGAATTTGGGTGTCATGGAATTTCTGTACGATATTTATAGATGTCAGTTCATGCCATGAAAATTTGGGATTTTATGCTGTCCGTGTAATAAATATAATTTCTGACTGTAAAACAAAGAGCATGCTTTATTATTTTGTTTTAACTCTCCAATAAATTGTATGATGTGAAATTAATTCCCAGAAATTGATGTAATATCATGACTATTGGACACAGATTTTAGAATAGATAAAAATGTATATGCCCTGTGTACCATATTTAATTGATTACTTTATAGATTAGGTAGAATGACTTGTTTTTTTTTTATCATAAATTCTGTATAACTCCAAAAAATATGAAATTGGTATACATAATGCTTGATCTATAAATGGTTTGTGGTTAATATTTCATGTGAATTGAGTGACAGTAGGTGCTGAATTGAGTATTTCATGATGGAGTGACTAGTTAAAGCATGCTTAAAATGATTAGAAACTAATTAGATGATGACAACATGATTTATGATTGAATATAACTGTTTAACTCTGTAAAAGTAGTACCATGTTAAGTAACCTGAATTATGTGCAAGTATGTGAATATAGAATTAATGTGTTAAATGATATGCAAATAGTGTGTATTTAAAAATGAAAAAAATGTGTAAATGTGCATGGGTGACACTGCTACCTAAAGGGCTGAGGAACTATACCGTAGTAAAGTCCCTATGGGAAGGTTCATATGAGTATGAGATCCCATGGGCATTGGGATAAATCCTAGAGGTGGACAAGTACATTGGTTAGGGTGGAGAGTGCTTCTCCCGGTTCTGCGCAGTAACTAAGGTCTATCACTATGTTGCCTAGGTGATAGATATGTGTGTGATGAGATAAGTGTGTGTCCTTCTAGAGGTGTTTGGACTAGTGTCACGGCATGTAATAAGAATAAGATAAATGTGTATATGTGTTGTGAAGGTGCAAAATGAGGATGTGGATATGTGAATTAATGTTTGACATGTGAAATTGTGAATATGTTTTTAATGTGCTAAAATTTTATCAAAACAGCAAGCCTATGTGTGTATAATTGTGTTATGCATGTGGAAATATACATAGAATCCATGCTAGGAACATTTCTTCCTTTATGTGTAAACTTCATGTTTAATCGCTATTGTGTTACAACATGAATGTAATGAAATGTGAATTGAAATGGCATGTGAAAGAATGTGTAGACAACATGTGATAGGTTTATTATTGTGAAATAAACATAAACCATGTACCATGTGTCATGAAATTGGTAGAAGTAACATGTTAAGGTTTTTCTTTAAAGATTGCTTAATCCATGTTACATGTATTAGTGGTTTTGTTTTAAATGTAAAGTGTCTATGTGGTGTATGTATGTTTAATGTGAAAGGAATTTACTTGCTGAGTCTTGTAGACTCACTTTTGCTTCGGCGTACAGGTGTAGGTGTTTCTATCCCTTTGAAGGAGACAGTTATGAGTGACTCCAAGCGTGAGGAGTAGCACTTCGTGGGGATTGGCAGAATTGTACTTTATTTTCAAAGTTATGTATAAAGAACGATATGTATTTAGTTGTGGACAATGTGGTTTATTTTAGTTTCTCAGTTATGAAATGATTATATTTCTTTTGCTCTATATAGACTTTGGATAACTGTGGATGATGGAATAAGATCTTTATACTCGCTCTTTTATTCCACTGTTATGTGTTCATATTTGTGTACGTCTCGACCTACTATATGTGTTGGGTAAATGTCCCCTATGGCAATGCTCTCTATATCGACGTGGGTTGGTATAACCATTCCGGTATAAGAGGGTCGTCACAAGTACAGTCTAGAGAGTAATGTCCATGATAATGAAAACAATAGCACAAAGCACAAGAGCTATAGCACAACAAGTATGATATCGGATTGACCATATAACCGAGATAACAAGGAAAGTGGCACATTAGTGCACTAGTCACGATAGCACGTATTGGTCGATATTCATTCAACCAGGAGTTCAAGTAATATATATCATGAATGAATGAATGATGTCATAGATTAAATCTTGCAAGTCATGCGTTAGGTGCATGCCAACACCCTGATCATTAAACCCCCGTGAGTTATAGCCTTTCGGGCACTCTCCCCAGGACCAGATCGGCCCTTATAATGTTGCTAGCATAGTCATGTTTTTACTCGAATACAATCACAAGATGGCCAATAGAGTACCAATTAGATGAGAATGGTGACAATAGACGAGCGTCTAGAGAGAATGTGACGATGAGAGTGTAGAGGTAGTAGTTGAGAACAGGACATATTCGTAAGACAACGACAAACAAGCGATATTAATAGTTGCACACATGTGCAATTGGTGTTGGAAGTCAGTGGAATTCACTACCCTTCCACTGGCCATTTTCATAGGTCCAGAGGTTCGACGTGGTTCAAGATAAGAGCGAGAGAGCGTTCTAAGGCCGTGTGGATCTTACTGATC
>JACBKR010001139.1:0-45970 GCA_014218235.1 Colocasia esculenta | reverse complement strand
GAATTTCTCAAGGACTACGACTTCGATCTTCAGTATCATCCAGGGAAGGTGAATGTCGTGGTAGATGCTCTTAGCAGGAAGAGGTCATTGCTCCAGCAGGATTAGAAGATGTTGGAGGATGCTACATGTGCGATGACTGAGTTAGAGTCATTGTTATGTCAGGCTTTCATGGCTCAGTTATCCATTAGGTCCACTGTGTTGGATGAGGTGATTGAGCAGCAAATGGCCGACCCTAGACTCCAGGAGTTGGTGGTCAAGGTGGGAATTGCTCGAGATGAGGATGGTGGGATTAGATTTCATCACCGAGTTTGTGTTCCCGATATAGTGGATGTCCGTGAGCATGTTCTAGCAGAAGCTCATAGGTCGAGGTTCTCTATTCATCCAGGTACGACCAAGAAGTACCAGGATTTAAAGAGATCTTTTTGGTGGTCTGGCATGAAAAAGGATGTAGCGGATTTTATATCTAGGTGTTTAGTATGTCAGCAAGTGAAGGCTGAGCGTCAGCGACCATCTGGTCTTATGCAGAAGATGAAGATCCCAATATGGAAGTGGGAGGCTGTCACTATGGATTTTGTGACGGGTTTGCCCAGATCAGCGAAGGACAATGACTCGATTTGGGTGATTGTTGACTATTTCTCCAAGACGGCTCATTTCTTGCCTATGAAGAAGAAGCAGTCAGTGGAGAGTTTGGCTAGGTTGTATGTTAGCAGCATTGTAAGGTTGCATGGCGTGCCGAAGTTGATTATTTCGGATCGAGATCCGAGGTTTACTTTGAGGTTGTGGCAGGGTCTTCAGGAGGCATTAAGTTCTCAGCTGAAGCTTAGTTCGGCGTTCCATCCCCAGACAGATGGTGTAACATCGCGTGTTTTTCGGGGTGTGCATCGCTTTCAGGTCACGATAGCCCGGTGGTTGCGTTCCTGTTGCCGTTGTTTGGGGCGACGTCTACATGCACGCTGCATGTCGCGTGCGGGGCAAGGCTTGCTGACATCAGGGTGGGAAGGCGACAGTCACCTAGGTCGCGATCAGGTCGTGACGCAGCGTTACGTCGCGTTCTTAACCGCTGTGTGTTTTTAAGAAGGTTTGACTGAACAGAGCTTTCACAAGCTCTGCTCGACCAGAGGAGCTTGTTGCGGGGTTTTGCTGCGCGATTTCACGACTTGATGGTCGTTTTGGTGTGGTCTCGCCCCGAGGACGTCGTGCGGAGTGGGGGAAACGCCGGAGTTCATGTTCTTCGCGAGGTAGGGAGATCCCACCTCGTTTTGATGCATGGATCGTGTGTGCGATGAGTGTGATGTGCTTTTCACTTTTTAAACCATAGATATCATGCTAGGGCTTACACTAAAGCGTGAAAAATGTGATTAGGTATGGGTTGTATGGGTTGGGGTGGTAATCTGGAGTGAGCAGTCCAGATTAGGGTTCCTGCCTGAGAAGGCGACAGAACCCCTCTGTCGTGACAAGGTCTCTACAGGCCGACCCGTCATGTTAGGATTCCCTAACGCGACACATCGGGGTGTCGCGATCTGAAGGCGACATTACCCCACGCCGCATGTCACGCCCCTCTAATTTAGCAGCGGAATAAATCGGAGGAGACGCGAACAACGAGTATGGTAATGACAATTGCGCATACTTTCGCAAACATCAGAGCATCTAATAAACAATAATTGGAATAAATTCTTATTTCATTTGTAACGACCCTCTTCATACCGGTACGATTATACCAATCCCCGTCGGTATAAAGGGTGTCATCACAGTGGGACATGTACCTAACACTAGTCGATAGGTTGATATGTACCTGGATAGCAATAGAGTACAACGGAATAAAATAAATAACTCAACTCTTACCCATCACCAACACACATTCCGCAATCTAAATAGCGAAATAGAAAGACAATGTCCACATTAATACAAGATAAAAGAACTATATTGTCCAAATATTATCCATACAATAATCCTTTTCGTGCTAGGAAAAAAAAGAAAGTACAACTAGTAACAGCTCCACAAAATAGTCTTCTAAATGACGATCCTCACCAAGCTTCCTTCTAGAACCCGATACCTGTCAACCTGTACGCCGAAGCAAGAGTGAGTCCAAAGACTCAGCAAGCAAACCAAAGTCTTAAACTTAAACATGTCACACTCACAATATGGCATTAACATTAAAGAGATGCACACTATCATCAAATCACGAAGGTACTCATGGTCCTTACTCTCAACTAGCAAGACATATTATCTTCACAGGAGCATGCTTTAGTCTACCATAATTCTATTCCAAATCATGAGCATTACAACATACACATGCACTTATTTTATACACTTAGCATGTAGCATGATTCGTCCACACATTCTTTTAATCCATAGATATTTCTACTACTAGAGCATACAATTGAGCGTAAAGAAAAGAACAAGCTAGCACGACGACTACTTTCTTTTCACATGACCTTTTTGTATTTATTTATATAATTTACTTGCTGTTTTAACATAATAAAATCACATGCACATAGTTTCACATTTTGTAGCATGACTTGAAAGTTAAAACATGGTGAAACCATTTAGCAATCCATGAGCACTTAAGTATGAAACTTTTATACTAATTGAGCCTTTCAACTAGCATGAATCCAATATTTTTCATGCATTTGCCATATTCATAATCAACCTTTTGCAAACGTGAAAATCCTATTACATGCTCACTACCATTTCATTCATGTAAGAGCTATATATATATATATACAATTCAATCACAACATGATAGCAATTAACGTGAGATTCTCATATGTTGAAAGGGAAGTTCCTAATATGGATTCTACTCTTTCTTACACATGTGAAACATCGTTTTGCATACATTTAGGTTGCTGTTTGGATATGCATTTAACACTTTCATGACATATATCATAAGTTCACAATCTAACACATTTATCCCACATGAATGCACACTTACTCATTCACATTGTTCACTTTTACACATTTGACATGTACACATGTTCACCCTTACACAATTTACACATTTTCACATCATTTAATCTTCCACTTTCACTTATCACGTATCACATCGATTGCACTTACCACGTGCATCATGGGCACTTACCACTTGCCATGTTCACATATTTCACACTTTATTCATTTTTCATTGCTTAAACAATTTGCCATGACACATAGTCCTAACCACCAGTAGAGGACACTAACAAATATCTCATTCTCATAACTCTTTTCACAACGCATAACACATAACACGACTCATAATCACATACCCACCACCTAGGCAATACAGTGGTGAATCTTGGTACTGCGCAGACCGGGAGAAGCCCTCTCCACCATATTCCAGTGGTACTTGTCCACCTCCAGGATTTCCCTAATGCCTTTAGGACAAAAATTTTCACACATAGAGCTTTCCATAGGGACTTTTCTATGTACAGCTCTCGAAGCCCCTAGGGTAGCAGTGTCATTTTGGCCCGATTATCACACATTACATTCACCTTATCGCATTTTCACACATTATTCACATGTTCTACTTATTCTGTTGAATCATTTATATGTTATATCCATAATTTCCACATGTCTCAGTTAACCCTAACATGATACTACCGTTATCAGAAATCAAACTTCAGTAGTTCACATAATCAGATTGGCAAACACGTCATCAAATCATATCATGATAGCATGTAATTATCACATATTTTCACATAGAAATTTTGTAACATGCTTTACAGTTATCCAAATAACTCGAGATTTAACCACAGACAATTTTTAGATTTATAACCACACATGCAAATTTTCATATTTTATGAATCCTATTACATTTACAGGAATTAAAATATGAAATCTCACGTCGTTCAAAATTTGATTTAGCATGAAATATAACATGGATATCTAATTTGACAGTTCACGGCTCTGAACCTAACATACTCATCATCACAGGAATTTTTCCGGAAATTATTACACAACACACAATTTACGGTGAATTTTCACCAATCCTATGCATGTCTTCTATTTCCAAAACAGAAATTATAGTAAATTCCACAGTCATGGAAAAATTCCCAAAATTGCAGGGCATAGACTGATACATATACACATGGTATAGAAAAATCTAGGATATTTAATTCCGCAAGAATCATGTAGACGATAGGTGAACCTGCATAATCCCTTTTTTTTTTCCCAACATGTATTTCAACAACTAATAATTTACACCATCTATAGAAAGTCACAGAATTTTCCACACACATCACATTAGCTATTTTACATAACATATAAAATTACACTATATCCTCATGCGTCAAAAGTCCGGAAATAATTACTTAAGGCAGAACAGTTTACTGTTCTGCACTGAAGAACTTGGCGGCAGTGTCTGGCCGTTCACAGAGTTGACGGCAAGACCGCTAGACGCCCACTGGAGATCTTGGCGTCAAGGCATTGACGCCAAGTTCCTGTCTGTGCAAGGCACAGACCGAGCTCTAGGGATTTGGTGAATGTGGGGTTCCAGGACTCGAGGAAAAACCATAAAATACTAAGACCCAAGGGGACATGTTTAGGGTTACGATCTAGGTTCACTTGCCTTTGAATAAATCTCCAAACGGATCTAATGGCCGGAGAAGCTCTCCTTGGGCAATGCCAAGAAGCCTCCAAAACTCCTTTGCTCCGAGTTCTAGGGGGTTGTAGGCGCAGTCTAGTGCCGGGGTGGTCTTCTCCTATGTTTGGACTTCCTCCTTGTCGAAGAGATCGCCGGATCCAAGCCTCAGACGCTGGATCTGAGCTCTCAAGTTCAGGTTTTCCTCACATTCCTGAGCTAGGGTTTCCCTTCTAGTAAAGAGCCAAGAGAGCTCTCTAGGTTGCAAGAGGGATAAGTTTTATAGATTAAGGGACAAGAAGGCTCGTGCAGGGGCCGAAGGGACAGGTGAGAGCCGTTGGGGAGACATCTCCCCAATCAGAAGCCTGGCCCAATGAGTTCTCTGCGCTCTGTTGCGCACAGAAAATTAGGGATATCGACGTCCACATCCATGGACGGCTACATTAGGGTTGGTGTCAGTCGATATGGACGCTGACATATCATGGGCGTCCATCCATGTTGATGCCAAGGCACTCTTCTGCCAGAACTTGAAATCATGCAGAACCATGCTTAATCCACTCATACATGCACATGAAACCTATGTAGTATAGTGTATACACCACTACACCATGTAACATCCAATATTTACTACTAATCCTACACATACATACATAGGTATATCAGGATAACAACACGCACATGAATATCTTCATACGCATACAAGGTATAAGGTATAACATGTATATTACTACACCGGGCAATCAATAACATTTATACCTAGGCATACACAAGCATACATGAATACACTAAGATAAGATGTACGTAGATATCTACCTATGCATACACACACTTGATTTGACATATATATAGTATACACACACGGGTGTAGCATACTTGTGTACATTATGCTTGAAATAGATGGATACAACATGCGCACCGGTAATTAGATTAACTTGCACAACTTTACCTAACATTGCTTAAGTACTATATGCATAGGATTCCTTAATATGCACTATATGCATAATTTAGCCAATTGACTATTCTCACCTAATTATCATAAAAATTATATGGATGTTATTCATGAGGAGTATAGAATTCAATATAGACTACTAAATACACCTACCATGCATGAACTCTTTATGTACATGCAATGTACGAAGTACAATGTACGCATTAACTAAACCATGCAATGAACCATGTTACAACTAAACATACTCATGCATACATAAGTACACCAAGGTGTTATGCACGTAGAATTAGGTATATAATTGTCACACGCATAAGATAACATACATACGTACATACACATATGTACTTCATATACTCTCAAACAAAATTCCATGAAATAGGTAGTATAGGATATTCTTCAATATTTAGAAAATACATACATAATATTACTCAAGCATTCTAAGTCTAAGATTCTTGGAAAAGAAAAGAGAACATTCATATTACTTCTTAATTTAGCTAATTGCTCACTTCTACGCGAATATATATATAATATATATATATATATATATATAATATAATATATATATAATATATACGTATATGCTCATGCTCAAGAGAAGTATAAAACTTATAGTAGGCACAATGAACTACGCATGCTATGCACACAACAAGCAAACTCCCAACACACCATTCTTATACATAATATATATAAAAGAGAATAAAAATTCGGGGTCTAACACTCCCCCCCTCTAGAAAAAGATCTTCATCCTTGAAGATCGCATCGAGTACCTGTGGTGACATCGCGAGGTCATCACCAGCTACTCCTTGCTCCTTTATTGCCGTCGATGAAGCACCTCGGGGAGTAAACTTTGTCTTCAAGTTCGGACACTCCTTAAGCCGATGCTCCTTGCTATCGCATTTAAGACACCTTCCGTCCTTTCTCAACATGCGCTCCCACCATGACGCTTCCTGCACTGGATGCACTCGGGTTTCTCGCTAATTGAGGTCACAGTTGATTTCGAACTTTCCACGAGTTTCTCCTTCTTCTTATCTTGCCCTTGGAATGGCTTGGTCACATCCTCCTTTGAAATTGCCTCCCCCTCTTGGAGAGGTCCCACTCTACTTTCTTGTTTGGTTGCCACACCTAGAATTTCTTCAAGGTACGAGAATCAAGCTCCAGAAGCTTAGCTCTCACTGAGGGTTAAGCCCTTACACGAAATTCTTCAACTTGCGGTTTTGTTCATACTCCTAGACTGAGCACTACATCTACCCCGTCCAGCCATAGTCTGCAAAATACGTAACTCAATTAGAACCTAGGTTACTATATTCTAACTATTCTCCTTACTATCTTCCATCAACTATTAGTAAATTCTATATATATGGACAATTCCCTATGAAGACTTTGCAATGTTGTGACGGTGATGGTCTATCCATGTACAGTCTCAACCTTGTGCTCTGATACCAATGTCTGTAACGACCCTCTTCATACCGGTACGATTATACCAATCTTTGTCGGTATAAAGGACGTCGTCACAGTGGGACATGTACCCAACACTAGTCGATAGGTTGATATGTACCTGGATAGCAATAGAGTACAGCGGAATAAAATAAATAACTCAACTCTTACCCATCACCAACACACATTCCACAATCTAAATAGCGAAATAGAAAGACAATGTCCACATTAATACAAGATAAAAGAACTACATTGTCCAAATATTGTCCATACAATAATCCTTTTCATGCTAGGAAAAAAAAGAAAGTACAACTAGTAACAGCTCCACAAAATAGTCTTCTAAATGACTATCCTCACCAAGCTTCCTTCTAGAACCGATACCTATCAACCTGTACGCCGAAGCAAGAGTGAGTCCAAAGACTCAGCAAACAAACAAAGTCTTAAACTTAAACATGTCACACTCACAATATGGCATTAACATTAAAGAGATGCACACTATCATCAAATCACGAAGGTACTCATGGTGCTTACTCTCAACTAGCAATACATATTATCTTCACAGGAGCATGCTTTAGTCTACCATAATTCTATTCTAAATCATGAGCATTACATCATACACATTCACTTATTTTATACACTTAACATGTAGCATGATTCGTCCACACATTCTTTTAATCCATAGATATTTCTACTACTAGAGCATACAATTGAGCGTAAAGAAAAGAACAAGCTAGCACGATGACTACTTTCTTTTCACATGACCTTTTTGTATTTATTTATACAATTTACTTGCTGTTTTAACATAATAAAATCACATGCACATAGTTTCACATTTTGTAGCATGACTTGAAGGTTAAAACATGGTGAAACCATTTAGCAATCCATGAGCACTTAAGTATGAAACTTTTATACTAATTGAGCCTTTCAACTAGCATGAAATCCAAATATTTTTCATGCATTTGCCATATTCATAATCAACCTTTTGCAAACGTGAAAATCCTATTACATGCTCACTACCATTTCATTCACGTGAGAGCTATATATATATACATTCAATCACAACATGATAGCAATTAACGTGAGATTCTCATATGTTTGAAAGGGAAGTTCCTAATATGGATTCTACTCTTTCTTACACATGTGAAACATCGTTTTGCATACATTTAGGTTGCTGTTTGGATATGCATTTAACACTTTCATGACATATATCATAAGTTCACAATCTAACACATTTATCCCACATGAATGCACACTTACTCATTCACATTGTTCACTTTTACACATTTGACATGTACACATGTTCACCCTTACACAATTTACACATTTCCACATCATTTATCTTCCACTTTCACTTATCACGTATCACATCGATTGCACTTACCACGTGCATCATGGGCACTTACCACGTGCCATGTTCACATATTTCACACTTTATTCATTTTTCATTGCTTAAACAATTTGCCATGACACATAGTCCTAACCACCAGTAGAGGACACTAACAAATATCTCATTCTCATAACTCTTTTCACAACACATAACACATAACACGACTCATAATCACATACCCACCACCTAGGCAATACAGTGGTGAATCTTGGTACTGCGCAGACGGGAGAAGCCCTCTCCACCATATTCCAGTGGTACTTGTCCACCTCCAGGATTTCCCTAATGCCTTTAGGACGAACTTTTCACACATAGAGCTTTCCATAGGGACTTTTCTATGTACAGCTCTCGAGGCCCCTAGGGTAGCAGTGTCATTTTGGCCCGATATCACACATTACATTCACCTATCGCATTTTCACACATTATTCACATTTTACTTATTCTGTTGAATCATTTATATGTTATATCCATAATTTCCCCATGTCTCAGTTAAACCCAACATGATACTACCGTTATCAGAATCAAACCTTCAGTAGTTCACATAATCAGATTGGCAAACACGTCATCAAATCATATTCATGATAGCATGTAATTATCACATGTTTTCACATGAAAATTTCGTAACATGCTTTACAGTTATCCAAATAACTCGAGATTTTAACCACAGACAATCTTCAGATTTATAACCACACATGCAAATTTTCATATTTTTCTGAATCCTATTACATTATAGGAATTAAAATATGAAATCTCACGTCGTTCAAAATTTGATTTAGCATGGAATATAACATGGATATCTAATTTGACAGTTCACGGCTCTGAACCTAACATACTCATCATCACGAAATTTTCCGAAAATTATTACACAACACACAATTTACGGTGAATTTTCACCAATCCTATGCATGTCTTCTATTCCAAAACAGAATTATAGTAAATTCCACAGTCATGGAAAAATTCCCAAAATTGCAGGGCATGGACTGATACATATACACATGGTATAGAAAAATCTAGGGTATTTATTCCGCAAGAATCATGTAGACGATAGTGAACCTGCATAATCCCCTTTTTTCCCAACATGTATTTCAACAACTAATAATTTACACCATCTATAGAAAGTCACAGAATTTTTCACACACATCACATTAGCTATTTTACATAACATAAAAATTACACTTATCCTCATGCGTCAAAAGTCCGGAAATTAATTACTTAAGGCAGAACAGTTTACTGTTCTGCACTGAAGAACTTGGCGGCAATGTCTGGCCGTTCACAGAGTTTGACGGCAAGACCGCTGGACGCCCACTGGAGATCTTGGCGTCAAGGCATTGACGCCAAGTTCCTGTCTGTGCAAGGCACAGACCGAGCTCTAGGGATTTGGTGAATGTGGGGTTCCAGGACTCGAGGAAAAACCCATAAAATACTAAGACCCAAGGGGACATGTTTAGGGTTACGATCTAGGTTCACTTGCCTTTGAATAAATCTCCAAACGGATCTAATGGCCGGAGAAGCTCTCCTTGGCAGTGCCAAGAAGCCTCCAAAACTCCTTTGCTCCGGGTTCTAGGGGGTTGTAGGCCGCAGTCCAGCCGGGGTGGTCTTCTCCTATGTTTGGACTTCCTCCTTGTCGAAGAAGATCGCCGGATCCAAGCCTCAGGACGCCGGATCTGAGCTCTCAAGTTCAGGTTTCCTCACATTCCTGAGCTAGGGTTTCCTTCTAGTAAAGAGCCAAGAGAGCTCTCTAGGTTGCAAGAGGGATGAGTTTTATAGAATAAGGGACAAGAAGGCTCGTGCAGGGGCCGAAGGGACAGGTGAGAGCCGTTGGGGAGACATCTCCCCAATCAGAAGCCTGGCCCAATGAGTGTTCTCTGCGCTGTGTTGCGCACAAAAAATTAGGGATATTGACGTCCACATCCATGGACGGCTACATTAGGGTTGGCGTCAGTCGATATGGACGCTGAATCATGGGCGTCCATCCATGCTGACGCCAAGGCAATCTTCTGCCAGAACTGAAATCATGCAGAACCATGCTTAATCCACTCATACATGCACATGAAACCTATGTAGTATAGTGTATACCCCACTACCATGTAAACATCCAATATTTACTACTAATCCTACACATACATACATAGGTACATCAAGATAACAACACGCACATGAATATCTTCATACGCATACAAGGTATAAGGTATAACATGTATATTACTACACCGGGCAATCAAAACATTTATACCTAGGCATACACAAGCATACATGAATACACTAAGATAAGATGTACGTAGATATCTACCTATGCATACACACACTTGATTTGACATATATATAGTATACACACACGGGTGTAGCATACTTGTGTACATTATGCTTGAAATAGATGGATACAACATGCGCACCGGTAATTAGATTAACTTGCACAACTTTACCTAACATTGCTTAAGTACTATATGCATAGGATTCCTTAATATGCACTATATGCATAATTTAGCCAATTGACTATTCTCACCTAATTATCATAAAAATTATATGCATGTTATTCATGAGGAGTATAGAATTCCAATATAGACTACTAAATACACCTACCATGCTTGAACACTTTATCTACATGCAATGTACGAAGTACAATGTACGCATTAACTAAACCATGCAATGAACCATGTTTACAACTAAACATACTCATGCATACATAAGTACACCAAGGTGTTATGCACGTAGAATTAGGTATACAATTGTCACACGCATAAGATAACATACATACGTACATACACATATGTACTTCATATACTCTCATACAAAATTCCATGAAATAGGTAGTATATGATATTCTTCAATATTTAGAAAATACATACATAATATTACTCAATCATTCTAAGTCTAAGATTCTTGGAAAAGAAAAGAGAACATTCATATTACTTCTTAATTTAGCTAATTGCTCACTTCTACGCGAATACACGTATATATATATATATGATGCTCATGCTCAAGAGAGTATAAAACTTATAGTAGGCACAATGAACTACGCAAGCTATGCACACAACAAGCGAACTCCCACACACATTCATATACATACATATATATAAAAGAGAATAAAAATCGGGTCTAACATCATTATAAAATCACTAAGACTATTACAACCACTAATTCAGAGCCACACATAAGGCTCAATGACATCATTACATTGAAAGAAATCTCAAACAATCACTACTAGACTCCATGGTGCTAGGGTAACTTCGTCATTTAACTCCAAGTCACTAATCACTCTGGTCCCGTCCCATAGGTACGTATAACGTCATCGTCTGACTTACCTGAGACAATAACAAATAACGAAGGGTGAGCGATAATGCCCAGTAGGACTTAAATCTCAGGATCAAGTAGGCTTTAAATAATTAAGCTTTAATGGCAGAGTAACTAATGATAGAGAGAGTCATGTAAAGTCGAGAAAGTAATAGCACAAGTAACATGGTTCAAATAGCAGATGAATCAAGTATAGCACGATGATTAAAGTCAAGTCACGATAGAAACGATAACCACGCAACAACATGTAGTGACAATGGCAAGCAATAGCAAGTGACAGGTATAGCAAGGAGAGATAGTAGTTGGTCATGTAAAGAGTAAATGCACTTGATTGATTTTCATCAATCGAGATAGTCTAGCACTTTTGATTTACTTTTTTCAATCGAAATAGTAATGGCACTTTGGTTATCCGTAGATAGCCGAGAGAGTATAGCACTTTTATTGTCATTAGACAACAGGAGAGTAGAGCACTTTGAATGCGATTAAGTCACGATAGTACGCAATAACTCAAGATAGCAAGTATCAAGTAGAGCAAGTAGAGCGTATGACAAGATAGCGTGTAACGAGATAGCGTGTAACGAGATAGCGTGTATGGTTGCACAACGGTGCACTAGTAGAATACGACAATAGTCACTTCTAGGACAGTAGCCGTTCAGTAACAGTCTGCGATAGCATAGTAATCGAATAGTATGTCTGAACTCTTCAGACTAATAGTATAACAGTTGTGATAGCACAGTAATATCATAGTATGTCTGAACTCCTCATACTAAAAGCATAATAGTTAGATGTCTAGCCAAACAGTATAGTCAGAACGGTGCAATGCAGAACACCGTCAATAGCCCCTGCAGGTATTTTCGGGTGGCTCTCTACCCCCAGGACTAGATTGGAGCCCCTCGGACACTCTCCGTGCCTTGCACAGTATGCATTGGATATAGTAGAGTCACAAGACCCATATTATAGCGCTAGACAGTCATGAATAGTACAAAGCAGTAGGAGCCACACAACTTGAAGAGTACCAAGAGAGTACTAGATGAATAGATGAGAGAGACGAGATAGTAGAGTGAACGTGAATAGACAAGCGAGTAGAGTATAGATGAGATCTTATGGTCATTGAACAAGAAACGTCGAGTAACGAGAGAGTAACAGTTGCACAACACGCGTGTATGGTGTTGGCAGTCATGTGGAATTCACGACCTTCCGCTGGCCATGTTATGTACAGGTCCAAAGGGTGGCGTGATTTAAGATAAGAGTGAACTTCTAATAGCCATTTGGATCATGTTGATCCCTAAAGGTATCATAGGTGTTAGGGTACAACCGGCTCGTCGATCATGTGGGAATCCATGATCAAAGGAGACTTACGGAGGTCTTGAACAAGGATTCACTAGTCCGGCAGAAGGAATATCCGATGGAGAGTTCGTCCAGTCAAGGAAATGTGTATATAGAAACAAGTGCCCGGCGTTCTAGAGGAATTCTAGAACAGTGGAGCGTCGGTAACGGTATTCCCAAACAACACGAGAAAAGACAAGTTCATTTAAAATAGAGCAATTTAAATATACATTATTGCGATAAATTACTAGATACATTATGAGGAATTTTCATGCCAATTTAAGCCATGTTTGTATGGTTCAAGTGTGTGTGAGTGTAAGAGAAATCATGGATAGAAAGAAGTCGTGTTATTACATTTTAAGTCATTCAATATAACTCCATTTTATAACATGTGTTTGTACATGACTGTTGACAGAAAGTATATGAACTTAAGAATAATTAAAAATCATGTAATTATGTTTTAACTTTGATATGGGTTGATAAATACATGTTAATACTTTCTAGAACCTTACTAGAAGAGATCAAACTCACACATGCAAAGATCGACCAAAACGACGGAAACCAAGATGCATGCCTTTTAGATGGCAAATGCAGTCCCATCCCTTCACTTCCTAAGATCATAACTCATTGATTTTTCATTCAAATCTCACACATGAATATACCAATTGAAGCCCTTTGAATGAAGAATCCAGCAAAGAAAACGGCTCATCAATCCGAGGTCTATAGAAAACGTTATGGTCGATTAAGTGGATAGAGGCAGAAAGCAACGCATTGCCTGTCGCCTTCTGAAAGTGAACGCGACCATGAACTTGTCCCCTTCTGAAAAAGACCACGAAATGGCCTGATTTTTGGTATGGGTCGCGATCATGATTTTGTCGCGTTATGGTAGCGACGTGTTGACCTGTCGCTACCTGAAAATGACGTTTGGGTTGCTTTTTCTACCTATTTCCAACTCCGACTTGGATTGGGTTTGATAGTTGTGGGGTTGAAAAATCAAAACAATGCTAGGGTGATCCAAATCGAGTGAAACCACCTTGTTAGTTAGATTACTCTAATACTTTGTACAGTAGCAAATAATTGAGAAACAAAGGTCGTTTGACTAGGTAATAAAACGTATTGTGACAGATTGCATGAATCTGACATAGTGTTAATGTTTGGGCTAATACTCTTCGTACGATCAACAAAATTTGGGGAAAACAGTACCAAATGAAAGTAGACTCATGAGGTAACAAGTTCTCTGTTGAACACTTGGTCTAAAAATGACTCCACAAAGAGGTATGGAACTTGTAACACAAGTTAAGGTTAAACTGCAATAGTACATTGTCGAAATCATACAAGATTTAATTCATGACAAAGGATGGATAAAAAATAGGGCTTTTAGGGGAAAAAGATGCCTAACATCCATCAGTAACTCTAGTTAAAATTTGAGAGCACGAGGTTGAGTATACATGGAGATCAAGAATAAAGAAGAAGGGTCGGGTTCATCATATTTGCAGAATTTCAAAAATAGAGATCAAAAGATTGGCTCGATGAAAAAGAGTGAAACAAGAGGGCTTTTGTTCTAATGTATGGAACAATCTACAGATGTATTTAATTGAGTTTTTCTTGTGAGAATGCCTACCTTTAGTTGTTTTACTCTTCTAAGGCTAGAACTTGAAGAACTCAGGATAAAGTTTGATGAAGCCTTCTACCCACGAATTCCTCCTCTCCTTGGCTTCTTCTCCACCTTCAGCAAGTCCCAGCAACGAGCTAGGGCCGGCCTTGGGCAATTAAGAGAGTATTTATGCTTCTTTGCTTTCTATTTCCTAATAGGACTCTAACTCCTCTTTAATTCCAAATTTCATATTTCCTCTTCCCTTCTAAGTATTAGAACTTCTATTTGGGTTGGGAAGGGAGCTAAATTTGTGGCCAAGCAACTAGGGTAGGTTTAGGAATCCAATTCCAACCCAAATTACTTATTTAATGCATTAAATGCCTCTTTTCTATTTAAGTAATATTTATGTTGCGAATTTAGGGTATTTTTTCATTATTCTTCTTTTTAAAATCCTTATTTTGGCCCACTAATTTCTAAGGGTCCATTTAACCAAACCCATATTTATTAGAATTTATCTTATAGGTTTTCCCTTTTTAATTAGGGAATAATAGAGTTATGAATTTATTGCATTTTCTTATTTGAATTTATTCATGGGCTATGAGAGGGCCATTGGTCAAACTCGATAATGGTTAATCATCACATGATGTTGGAAGTCTCTCCGACATGTTCATTAATTTATGGGCGCGTTATCTTTCCGTGTTAACGGTTTTCTGACTTAGTTTCCTAATTTGGATAATTAGTCACGTTGTGACGTACGTTTGGCCATTGGATTTTTGTTGCATGAATTCATTCGTGGAACACTCAGGGATAATAATGGGATTTGATTTACAATTTTTACGAAATTTTTAGATGTGTTCTTGCACATACGATAATGGTACATATGTTTCTATTATTCTGTTTTACAGAAATTATTATTTCAATTTTTTAAATACGAAAATTCCAGGTTACTACATCCTCCCCCACTTAACAAGAATTTGGTCCCCAAATTCATATGATATGATACAACTATAGCAATTTATTCTAAATATTTCAATCCATCATCTCCCCAACTTAGGGTTTTGCTATCGTGAAAATAATATGAACTTATCTAAGGGTTTAGTGATGATACCTTGTCCACCTTATTGGTATGATTTATATCCACAAGGGCTTGTAATCGTCCTTGGCGTGAAGTTTGGTTCTTCTTTGTTGGACAATCGATGACTCGATGTTGTTGACTTCCACATCGCAAGCATCTGGCAATTTCTTCCAACAGTTATCAATCTGATGACCTGGCATTTTACAAAATTTATAGAATTCCTTCCGCTTCACTTCCCCTTTCATTCTCTTGCTATCTACTGTATTTCTTCCTTTATTATCATTGGAATGAGTGGCGCATTCCCTTTTCAACACTTTCTTCTTATGGATCTTTTCAAGAAGTTCCATGGTATCCTCTACTAATTGAGCTCTCAATACCATGACTGAATATACTTCAATGTCTAGTGGAGCCAACTTTTCCCAGAACACAGGTCTCAACCCTTCTAAGAATCTTTTTGCCTTCATCTTTTCCGTACTTACCAAATGTGGTGCGTACTGTGCTATTCTTTCAAATTGCACTTCATATTCTGCCATAGACATTATTCGTTGTTTTAAATTGGTGAATTCATTTGCCTTCTTCTTACGAATCCTCTCGGAAAAGTATTTGGTGTTGAAGAGTTTTAAAATTTTATCCCACTTTATGTTGATGTTGGGTAATTGTCGACTGGCAGCTTCCCACCAAGTTCTAGCATCGCGGTCCAATGGAAGGTTGCCAGAAGGACTTTCTCCTGCTCTGAACATTGCATAACCCTAAAGATCCATTCCATTGCCTTCACCCAATTTCAGCTTCAAGGGATTCGGAGTTCCATTAAACCTAGGGGGATTTATTCGTTGAAAGTTCCCATATAAGTCTGCTACCCCATTTCTTGCTCCTGCTTGAATTACGTTGTTAAGGGCTTGAGTTAACCCTTGTACGGTCAGTTGTAATTCGTGCATTGGTGCATGCTCGCCAGCCATCTCCTCTAGTTCCTGCGAGCAATAATACTTATTGATTTCCTTCTTAAACTTAGGGTACTTATACATATAGTAAGCTCCTAGCATAACCCCAAGTTTTACCCAATCTCTCACATAGGTATGGTGGTTGACTTAGACACGGTTATGGCAGTTCACCTAGAACATCCCTAGACTTAAAATATCCTAATAAGGACATCCTAGACTCTGATACTAACTGTCACGCCCCTCCAATTTAGCAGCAGAATAAATCGGAGGGAGACGCGAACAACGAGTATGGTAACGACAATTGCGCATACTTTCGCAAACATCAGTGCATCTAATAAACAATAATAGGAATAAAATCTTTATTTCATTATAAAATCACTAAGACTATTACAACCACTAATTCAGAGCCACACATAAGGCTCAATGACATCATTACATTGAAAAGAAATCTAAAACAATCACTACTAGACTCCATGGTGCTAGGGTAACTTCGTCATTTGACTCCAAGTCACTCATCACTCTGGTCCCGTCCCATAGGTACGTATAACGTCATCGTCCGACTTACCTGAGACACATAACAAATAACGAAGGGTGAGCGATAACGCCCAGTAGGACTTAAATCTCAGGATCAAGCAGGCTTTAAATAATTAATGCTTTAATGGCAGAGTAACTAATGATAGAGAGAGTCATGTAAAGTCGAGAAAGTAATAGCACAAGTAACATGGTTCAAATAGCAGATGAATTAAGTATAGCACGATGATTAAAGTCAAGTCACGATAGAAACGATAACCACGCAACAACATGTAGCGACAATGGCAAGCAATAGAAAGCGACAGGTATAGCAAGGAGAGATAGTAGTTGGTCATGTAAAGAGTAAATTGCACTTTGATTGATTTTCATCAATCGAGATAGTCTAGCACTTTGATTAACTTTTGTCAATCGAAATAGTAATGGCACTTTGGTTATCCGTAGATAGCCGAGAGAGTATAGCACTTTTATTGTCATTAGACAACAAGAGAGTAGAGCACTTTGAATGCGATTAAGTCACGATAGTACGCAATAACTCAAGATAGCAAGTATCAAGTAGAGCAAGTAGAGCGTATGACAAGATAGCGTGTAACGAGATAGCGTGTATGGTTGCACAATGGTGCACTAGTAGAATACGACAATAGTCACTTCTAGGACAGCAGCCATTCAGTAACAGTCTGCGATAGCATAGTAATCGCACAGTATGTCTGAACTCTTCAGACTAATAGTATAACAGTTGTGATAGCACAGTAATATCATAGTATGTCTGAACTCCTCAGACTAAAAGGATAATAGTCAGATGTCTAGCCAATATTGTATAGTCAGAACCGGTGCAATGCAAAACACCGTCAATAGCCCCTACAGGTATTTTCGGGTGGCTCTCTGCCCCCAGGACTAGATTGGAGCCCCTCGGACACTCTCCGTGCCCTGCACAATATGCATTGGATACAGTAGAGTCACAAGACCCATATTATAGCGCTAGCAGTCATGAACAGTACAAAACAGTAGGAGCCAACAGCTCGAAGAGTACTAGATGAATAGACGAGAGAGACGAGATAGTAGAGTGAATGTGAATAGATGAGCGAGTAGAGTATAGATGAGATCTTATGGTCATTGAACATTGAAACGTCGAGTAACGAGCGATAGTAACAGTTGCATAACACGCGTGTAGGGTGTTGGCAGTCATGTGGAATTCACGACCTTTCCGCTGGCCATGTTATGTACAGGTCCAGAGGTCCGGCATGATTTAAGATAAGAGCGAACTTCTAATAGCCATTTGGATCATGTTGATCCCTAAAGGGTATCATAGGTGTTAGGGTACAACCGGCTCGTCGATCATGTGGGAATCCATGATCAGAGGAGACTTACGGAGGTCTTGAACAAGGATTCACTAGTTCGGCAGAAGGAATATCCGACGAAGAGTTCGTCCAAGTCAAGGAAAGTGTGTATATAGAAACAAGTGCCCGACGTTCTAGAGGAATTCTAGAACAGTGGAGCGTCGGTAACGATATTCCTAAACAACGCGAGAAACGAAGACAAGTTCATTTAAAATAGAGCAATTTAAATATGCATTATTGCGATAAATTACTAGATACATTATGAGGTATTTTCATGCCAAGCTAAGCCATGTTTGGATGGTTCAAGTGTATGTGAGTGTAAGAGAAATCATGGATTGAAAGAAGTCTTATTATTGCATTTTAAGTCATTCAATATAACTCCATTTTATAACATGTGTTTGTACATGACTGTTGACAGAAAGTATATGAACTTAAGAACAATAAAAATCATGTAATTATGTTTTAACTTTGATATGGGTTGATAAATACATGTTAATACTTTCTAGAACCTTACTAGAAGAGATCAAACTCACACATGCAAAGATCGACACAAAACGGCGGAAACCAAGATGCATGCCTTTTAGATGGCAAATGCAGTCCCATCCCTTCACTTCCTAAGGTCATAACTCATTGATTTTTCATTCAAATCTCACACATGAATATATCCAATTGAAGCCCTTTGAATGAGGAATCCATCAAAGAAAACACTCATCAATCCGAGGTCTATAGAAAAAGTTATGGTCGATTAAGTGGACAGAGGCAGAAAGCGCCGCATTACCTGTCGCCTTCTGAAAGTGAACGCGACCATGAACTTGTCGCCTCCTGAAAAAGACCACAAAATGGCCTGATTTTTGGTATGGGTGGCGACCATGATGTTGTCGTGTTATGGTAGCGATGTGTCGACCTGTCGCTACCTGAAAATGACGTTTGGGTTGCTTTTTCTACCTATTTCCGACTTGGATTGGGTTTGACAGCTGTGGGGTTGAAAAATCAAAACAAATGCTAGGGTGATCCAAATCGAGTGAAACCACCTTTGATAGTTATATTACTTCCAATACTTTGTACAGTAGCAAATAATTGAGAAACAAAGGCGTTTGACTAGGTAATAAAATGTATTGTGACTGACTGCTCCACAAGGAGGTATGGAACTTGTAACACAAGTCAAGGTTAAACCGCAACAGTACATTGTCGAAATCATGCAAGATTAATTCGTGACAAAGGATGGATAACAATTAGGGCTTTTAGGGGAAAAAGATGCCTAACATCCATCAGTAACTCTAGTTAAAATTTGAGAGCACGAGGTTGAGTATACATAGAGATCAAGAATAAAGAAGAAGGGTCGGGTTCATCATATTTGCAGAATTTCAAAATAAAGATCAAAAGATTGGCTCGATGAAAAAGAGTGAAACAAGAGGGCTTTTGTTCTGATGTTATGGAACAATCTACAGATGGATTTAATTGAGTTTTTCTCGTGAGAATGCCTACCTTTAGTTGTTTTACTCTTCTAGGGCTTGAACTTGAAGAACTCGGGATAAAGCTTGATGAAGCCTTCTCCCCACGAATTCCTCCTCTCCTTGGCTTCTTCTCCACCTTCAGCAAGTCCCAACAATGAGCTAGGGCGGCCTTGGGCAATTAAGAGAGTATTTATGCTTCTTTGCTTTCTATTTCCTAATAGGACTCTAACTCCTCTTTAATTCCTAATTTCCTATTTCCTCTTCCCTTTCTAAGTATTAGAACTTCTATTTGGGTTGGGAAGGGAGCTAAATTCGTGGCCAAGCAACTAGGGTAGGTTTAGGAATCCAATTCCAACCCAAATTGCTTATTTAATGCATTAAATGCCTCTTTTCTATTTAAGTAATATTTAAGTTGCGAATTTAAGGTATTTTTCCATTATTCTTCTTTTTAAAATCCTTATTTTGGCCCACTAATTTCTAATGAGTCCATTTAACCAAACCCATTATTTATTGGAATTTATCTTATATGTTTTCCCTTTTAATTAGGGATAATAGAGTTATGAATTTTATTACATTTTCTTATTTGAATTTATTCATGGGCTATGAGAGGTCCATTGGTCCAAACCCGATAATGGTTAATCATCACATGATGTTGGAAGTCTCTCCGACATGTTCATTTAATTTATGGGTGCGTTATCTTTCTGTGTTAATGGTTTTCCGACTTAGTTTTTTAATTGGATAATTAGTCACGTTGTGACGTACATTTGGCCAATTGGATTTTTCGTTGTATGAATTCGTTCGTGGAACACTCAGGGATAATATTTGGAGTTGATTTACAATTTTTAGGAAATTTTTAGATGTGTTCTTGCACATACGATAATGGTACATATGTTTCTATTATTCCGTTTTTATAGAAATTTATTATTTCAAATTTTTAAATACGAAATTTTTCGGGTTACTTCACCGCAACCTTAGTTGAGAGGTCCTGTGTGCATGGTTTAAATGGTGTGATTATCCGATTATCGGTGTTTTACGTGCATGGTTAGCATGAGTGGTGCATTGGCACCTATAACGCTCTTAAGCTCGCTTGTTGGCATGTTGTTTGTGTCATGAACGTGTGGTTTACGTGGTGGATGTACCATGTGCATGGTTGCATGTTTTGAATGGTGTTACAAAGGTTGGTTTGTGGTTGCGGGGCAGTGAGGTTCCAGTGTGGACCTACCCCTCATTGTTGCCGATTTAGAAACGGTTTAACGTGGTTTATGTTTGATAAAGCGTATGTAGTGTAAGTGTTGATGGTTAGGGAATCATGTGATTCCTAGTAAGTATGTTAATATGGTATGTTTAAGTGCTCATCATGGTGTTATGGTTTAGTGTGGCAATGGAGGTCACGAGGTGACCAATGACAAGCCAGGTTATTATCGATTGGTGTGATTTATGTAAGTGTCTATGTGGGTTAGCTTGTAGGTCACAAGGTGACCGAGACAAGCTATTCCTCACATATGTACTGTGGTTTGTAATAAAGATATTATGTGTAAGTATCGTGTTTGTGTGCTAGCCGAATGTGGTGGTCTGGCGCCTATTCCAGAATGCCTCTTTAGTTGGGTGCCCCAGGTTTTGTGTGAGCCAGGCACGTGAGTGCTCGAGGCTTGTCCTGGTACTGTGTGTGTACCATCGAGGTCTGTGTCGTCTTTCCTCAACACCCTCACTTCTGTGTTGAGTAGTACGTCTGGCTGAAGGAAAGACGACTAGGGGCAGCGACTTGTGTTTGTGGGTGTGCAGTCGCTTGTAGCGTGCTCGTGGTTGGGTGTACGGACACCAGTAGATGTACTGGTCCCCAGCTAGTCCTGTTTCCAGTGCCTCACTTTAGGGAGCTCGGGCCGGAGTCCCTAAAGGTGCCAGGCATGGGCCTACGGGGTGTGTGACCTACAGGTTGTGGTGTTGGTTGGTCTCCCCTGATCTTTGGATTGTGCTTGTGGAGCGACAGTTGGATCTTTCGTCCGTGACTACGAGACAGAGATGTAGTTCTTGTGTTGTGTTGTCCGGGTTGGATACTGGCATCATGAACCAATAGTCCATTCCCGTGTGGTGGCGTCGTTCCTTCCGACTCGTGCTTTGCCTGTGGTGTAGGCTTGTGAGTGTTGAGTCACCGTTGTGGTTTGACTGGTTGTGTTGTACCCTGTTGGTGGCACAGTTGTGTTTGTGGTTCTGTGGTGGTACCTCATGGAGGTAGGTACTTGTACCCTTTGAGGGTATCCATTTCTCGTGGTACGCTGAGTATTAGCCTTTTCAGGTGTTGAAGTGGAGCTGTGCTCTGTGGAGGTCGTGTTGTAGGACCTTCCACTTGCTGTGATGTACCCTTGTAAGGGTAGCTTTTTGTTGTATTGTGGTTTTGGGGTATGGTGGACTAGCTTCTGGTTAGCAGTCTTGTTACCCTTGCGTTTGAGGTTTCACTATTGGTACCTAGTGATAGTAGGTACCTATACCCCTTGGGGGTTGGCTTTGTGTTGTGATATGTTGTGTACCAGCCTTTCAAGTGTTGCGATGAACCATTGTTTGTGTGGAGGTCATGAGGTGTGACCTTCCACATGTGCTGTGTACCTTGTTTAAGGTACATTTCCGATTGTGATTCCAAGGTGTGCTGGACTTGGCACATTGATGCCAGTTCGGTTACCCTACATAGGTAGTTTGCCTGTGAGGCTTGTAGCCGAGGCAATGGTTTGCCTGTGAGACTTGAAGCTTGGGCAATGGTTTGCCAATAAGGCTTGAAGTTGAGGTATTCCCAATGATTGGGCAGACTAGTAGTGTTGCGCTAGTCCTGTTGTTACCTCTTAATTTCTGAGGTTTACGTTAATTGATATGTTTATGTTAATTATTGATTAATTATGGTTTAAGTAAGTAGAATGTGGTTGGCTGTTTGTGTGGCCAGTGAGACCCTTCGAGGTTGAGGCCTCTTATGTTTAGTTGTTGTGGTTTTTGGGTGGTTCCTACTGAGCCTGTGACTTGTTGAGGCTCACTCCCCTACAGTTCCTTTCAGGGCTTGCCATGTGTTTGGCTTGAAACAGCGTTGTGGCAGACTTGTACCACCAGCAGTAGTGTAGTTGTAGTATTGTCTGAGCTTGTGCTCCTCGGGGTATGCCACAGGTAGTTGTACTTTTAATTGGACATGTAATAATGTAATGGGACAGTTGTACAAATATGTGAACAGATATGAGCACATGTACTTTCTTGTGTCCTATACTATTGTGGTTTGTCTTTTATATTCTTACTGGACACGTGTGTGAGATATCCCTTGCGAGACATCACCCCGTTTGCGGGAGGCGGATCTGGATATGGACCCTATCGGGCATAAATATCGAGGGCCGTTACAGTTGGTATCAGAGCATGGTCCATTTAGAATATGAAAAGACATTGAGAACACAATGTCCCAATACATGGATTAATGTCCACTGCTGGTAGTAAGTCTGCGGTTTTGTGTTGGTTAAAGTAGTATTTATCTGAGTCTTTGTTCTGTAAAACGTATTTATGTGTTGAGAATTTGGCAGTCATTAGCAGTTGTTAAAAGTTGATGTGAATAGAGATGGTATATTCAATGTGATTATACCAGTGTGCTAGTTTGTGATAGAAAGGTATGGTTGTTAAAGATTCACAGTTAAAGAAATTGAGGAGATTAACAAAGTTAGATATGGAATATAGTAAGTGCGTTTTAGTGAGATACAGAGTTAGTAGAGACAAGTATATGGTAATGAGGTGATGAGGAACAGATCAGTGTGTGTCAAAAATTATTAAATGTGCAGATTATAGTTGGGAACCTAAGTAGAGGTATTGTGGCATTAGAGATCTGAGTCAGATGATATTAAGAAACAGTATGAATGATAATGTGATTAGTGTTATGAAAAGCTTGGCATCATTAAGTAAGGCAGATTAGCTTTAAAAGAGGTACTGGTATATATAAGAGCAGTGAGTTATGGCAGATAGATTAAGTGTGCCTGAGATTAGAAATTTGAGAAAGAGATTTGGGAAATGTGTTGTTATGAATAAAGATGGTAATAGGAATTTGATATGAGGATTCGTATAAATATGTACAAAAAAGTTGAGTTGAATAGAGAGAAAGAAAAGAAGAATTAGTGTGTAGTTAGATTTTCTGAGAATTGCACAAGAGAAATATTTAGTTAATGAATGGCAGATTATGATAATTCTTTAGAAAGAGTTATTAAAGATTGCTATGCTAAAGACAAGAACAGTGGAAGTTAGTAACTATGAGTAGTTTGAAAAAGATTAAAATTAAAGTTAAGTATATTGGAATGAGTTTAAGCTAAGTGAAATAGAATGGAAAGAGGTGTGTTAATGGAAAAGCAGTTAAGAAATATTGAGTTGAGAGAAACAATAAGGCAGATTGTGATATTTATGATATTTGAGAAAAGAGCAATTAATGGAACAAGGGAAGCAGACAGAGCAAGTTGTTATATTTAAAGAGATTGGTATTCAAATTTGAGTTTTTGCAGTATTTTAAAGAAAGATGACTAGATACCAGAAAGATTTATAGTATGAATGGTACAGTAAGATTAGTTAGACAACAGAATGAATAAGAGAAATGTTTGCAGAAAAGATGTTATGATTAAAATGATTGACAGTTTAGATAAAGAAGAGATATGGATCAGAGAAAGGAAGAATTTAGTAAATGATGAAGTGAATAAGATCAGATGAGTCAGGAAATGTTCAGCCAGAGTTTGCATATTGGTGAAAAGAAAATGATTCAATTGAGCAGAAATAGACTGTTATAGAAATATTCCAGAGTTTGGTGCAGGAGCAGGAGCAGATCAATTAAAGAATATTTGGAAAGGTTATGCAACAAAATTATGAGATTAGCCAGAGAATGTCAATAAAGCAAGAAAAGTATATAAAGAGCACAGCATGTCAATAGCGGTTTAGTAGATCAGAAATTATAGTAATTTCTTCAGTACAAATTAATTGAATAACATGATTTGAGAAGCAGTTAAAGTTAGAAATGAATTCAGATGAAGTCAGAAAAAAGTAATTGAAAGCAATAATGAGAACAGAAATTGTAAAATATTTGCAAAGTGTCCAATGTGATCAGAGTAGCGCAGCAGAAGCAAGGAAGATTTAATATTCACAGATTGTTCAAGGTTTGCTTGAATACGGAAAAAGTGAAAAGTTTTGCTCAGTGGAAAAGGAACAGAGGTTAATGTAGTTTTTAATCAGAGATGACTTAAAGCGGCATGAGCAGAATAATATGAAAAGGCAAGAAATTTAAAGATGGTGATAGGTTTTCTTTGAAAAGTTGGCAGTTGCAAATGTAAATACAGATGAAGCGAGATAACAGCAAGCAATGATAAATAGAAAAAGAAAAGGGCACCAAAAGATCCAAGAATTTAGAAAGTATTACAGTGTAAGATATTCGAGAAAAGTGAAGTAGTCCCGAAAGAAATGTTGCAAGCACAACCGGAAAATTGTGGAAGCAGGTTGATTCCAAAGAGATAAGCACCAACAACAAGGTAGAATCGCCTACAGTTGAAAGGTAAAGAAAGAGCAGAATGTAATAATCGAGCAGTGCAACTATGAAATGGATTAAAGAAAAAGGAAAAGCATAGCAAGTACAGAAATGAATAGATTGACTCAGTTTTTTTTTCAGTCAGTGCAAGATGGTATGAAAAGGAAAATGCAGTAGAAGAGTATCCTACTTGTTATGTGCACGACTTTGTCTCTTTTTAGGTGATAATCATGTAACGTCGCGCATTTTTTGGATCTTCGTGGATCCTTGCTTAGCGGGTTTGGTGGCCAGTGTGTGGCCCATTAGTGTGTGTTTCAGGTGTTTACGTAGGTTTTCGGAGCTTAGTGGGCTGGCGGTTTGGACCATAGCACCTGTTGGTTCACTAGTTGTGAACGCGATGGGGGTGTGCGTCGCGTTCAGGTCAAGATGGCCCTAGTGGTCGCGTTCCTGTTGCCACTGTTTGGGGTGACTTCTGCATGCACACTGCATGTCGCGTACGAGGCAAGGCTTGCTAACGTCAAGGTGGGAAGGCAACGGTCACTTAGGTCGCAATTAGGTCACGACGCCACGTTACGTCGCGTTCTTAACCGTTATGTGTTTTTAAGAAGGTTTGGCCGAACGAAGCTTTCACAAGCTCTGCTCGACCAGGAGAGCTTGCTGGGGGGTCTTGCTAGGCGATTCGACGGCTTGGCGGTCGTTTTGGCATGGTCTCGCCATGAGGACGTCGTGCGGAGTGGGGGAAATGTCGGGAGTTCGTGTTCTTCACGGAGGTAGGGAGATCCCACCTCGTTTTGATGCATGGATCGTGTGTGCGGTGTGTGTGATGTGTTTTACGCTTTTTAAACCATAGATATCATGCTAGGGCTTACACTAAAGAATGAAAAATGTGAATTAGGTATGGGTTGTATGGGTTGGGGTGGTAATCGGAGCGAGCAGTCCGGATTAGGGTTCCTGCCTGAGAAGGCAAGATCGCAACAGGCCAACCCATCACGTTAGGTTTCCCTAACGCGACACACCGGGGTGTCGCGATCTGAAGGCGACGTTACCCCACGTCGCGACCTCAGCTGAGAGGTCCTGTGTGCATGGTTTAAATGGTGTGATTATCCGATTATTGGTGTTTTACGTGCATGGTTAGCGTGAGTGGTGCATTGGCACCTGTAACGCTCTTTAAGCTCACTTGTTGGCGTGTTGTTTGTGTCATGAACGTGTGGTTTACGTGGTGGATGTACCGTGTGCATGGTTGCATGTTTTGAATGGTGTTATAAAGGTTGGTTTGTGGTAGCGGGGCGGTGAGGTTCTAGTGGACCTAGCCATCATTGTTGGTGATGTTTAGAAACAGTTAACGTGGTTTATGTTTGATAAAACATATGTAGGTGTAATGTGTGATGGTTAGGGAATCATGTGATTCTAGTAAGTATGTTAATATGGTATGTTAAGTGGTCGTCGTGGGTTATGGTTTAGTGTGGAAATGGAGGTCACGTGGTGACCAATAACAAGCAGGTTATTATCGATTGGTGTGATTTATGTAAGTGTCTATGTGGGTTACTTGTAGGTCACAAGGTGAGCGAGACAAGCTATTCCTCACATAGTACCGTGGTTTGTAATAAAGATATATGTGTAAGTATCGTGTTTGTGTGCTAGCCGAGTGTGGTGGTCCGGCGCCTATTCCGGAATGCCTCTTTAGTTGGGTGCCCCAGGTTTTGTGTGAGCCAGGCACGTGAGTGCTCGGGGCTTGTCCCAGTACTGTGTGTGTACCGTCGAGGTATGTGTCATCTGTCTTGGACACCCTCACTCCTATGTTTGAGTAGTATGTCCGGCTGAGGGAAAGACGACTGGGGGCAGCGACTTGTGTTTGTGGGTGTGCAATCACTTGTAGCGCACTCGTGGTTGGGGGTACGGACACCAGTAGACGTACAGGTCCTCAGCTAGTCCTGTTTCCAGTGCCTCACTTTAGGGAGCTCGGGCCGGAGTCCCTAAAGGTGCCAGGCATGGGGCTGCGGGGTGTGTGACTACAAGTTTTGGTGTTTCTTGGTCTCCAATGTTCTTGGGCTTGTGCTTGTGGAGCGGCAGTTGGACCTTTCGTCCGTGACTGCGACACTGAGAGGTAGTTCTTATGTTGTGTTGTCCGGGTTGGATACTGGCGTCATGAACCAGTAGTCTATTCCCATGTGGTGGCGTCGTTCCTTCCGACTCGTGCTTTGCCTATGGTGTAGGCTTGTGAGTGTTGACTCACCGTTGTGGTTTGACTGGTTGTGGTGTACTCTATTGGTGGCACAGTTGTGTTTGTGGTTCTGTGGTGGTACCTCGTGGAGGTAGGTACTTGTACCCTTTGAGGGTATCCGAGAAGCCAATTAGCGTCAACATGTGTGGATGTTAATAGGGAGTCGACGTCCAGATCAATGGACGCCAATTCCCAGTAAACGGCAACAATGTGGTCATCTATTTCCCAAAAAAGTGTTGCAGTTTTACATCTGGAAACGGCCATGTTTCCTTCGGTTCTGATTTTGGAACCCACCTCCAACGATAGAAATCCTATCTAATGCGTACCCAACCTCCCTTAGCTTATAAAAGCATCATTTTCGGTCATAATAGGTTCCTTTGGCTCTTGTGAAAACCCTAGGAACTTTGTGCGGAAAACCGATTTTTGGGTGGTTTGATTTGGTGTTTGTATACATTTTCTGGCGATCTACATCTACTGGAAGGAACTTTGAGCATAGAGGAAGCTTCCCCGACTCCGGCGTGCGATCTATCTCAACTCAAAGACCGGATTTTGAAGGATTTGGTGTGTCTTCTTGGGTTGGCCGAGGAGAGCTTCTCCGGAAAAATTAATCCCTTTAGCAATTTTTCTGAGGCAAGTGATCTAGGGGTTACATCCCTACCCATGTCCTTTAGGTCCTAGGAATTTATGAGATTTTTCCTCGTGTCCTGGAACCCCCATTCATCAAGATTTATGCATTCATTTGCATTTCTGCATTCAGTTTGCATTTCTGCAGACAGGAACTTAACGGCCAGCTTTCTACCGTTAAGATCCAGAGTTAGCGGCAACATTGTGTGCCGTTAACCCCTGTTGGCGGCAAGCCCTTTGCCACCAAGTTCTTCAGGTTTTCCAGAATGGTTGTTTTGATCTATGTAGTGTATTTTTTAGATTTTTGGGCATATGTGCATGTTGGAAAATATATATATGGTCAGGTACAGTCAGTAGGTCATGTCATGAGGATGGGTCGAATTTTTTTAAATTGTATTATTTATTAGAATTTCTACAATTGGATAATGAGCATGATTTGATCTTAGTAATTTCTGATTAATTAGATTCATGATGTATTAAGGTTTCATAATTTTCTATGATCATATGATGATTGTCTTCAGGTGTTGGCACTGTTGGGTATGACTATTTTACTATGAAACATACTTAAGTGAATTTAGTGATAAATATGCCTAAAATCTATTTAAATTGTTATAATCATGTTGCAGATCTGAAAAAATCTGAAAAATTGAATATATGACATGTTATATGTTTAGAACCTATGATAAATATTTTGCACTGTTTTGATAATAGTAGGTACTGTTATTAATTTAATAAGGGAGAATGACCATATTGAGCATGTTAAGTTTGATTATGTATAATTCAGTGGTTAGCAGCATGATTAGGAATGTGTTATGATCTGATTAACACTGTGAAAGAGTAACATTATGTTGGATAAACTAAAGCATGTGTAGTTACTTAAAGTGCATGTAAATATGTTAAAAGTGCATGTGATAATGTGACAATGTGATAATATTACAATGTGTAAATTGTGTCGTTTAGTGACACTGCTGTAGACACCCGATTCTAGCCTACAAGTTGAACTACATTTCTTGTTATCTAAGTGTGCCCCAAGTTGGTCACTCAGCTTGAGCCCACCATTAGCCTTGTGTTGAGCCCATTAAGAGCCTAATTTTCTTAAATCCCATCCATTATCTTTTCAAGAGTCCTTGAGCCTTAATGATCATTATTCTCCCATTTGATTAGCCTAAATTCAAGAATAATCATTTTCATTAATGCAACTGGTCGGGGTGCCACATTACCCTTGTTGCGTCCCCTTTGGCCGTCGTGTCAGCCCATGCATATCCATGCATGTGCCCTGTGCTGTCGTGCCCCGCCTGGCTGTCGCGTTAGCCCTTGTCGCGCCCCTACGATCCGTCGCGACAACAACCACATGCGCTGGCCTCCGCAACCACCTCCTATTTATCCTCTTATGGCCTTTGCATTTATCTCTTGCAACCTCCAACCCTTGCATTTATCTCTTGCAACCTCCCAACCCACCTAAGCGCATCTAGAGGTTGGGGGACTCCTTGAAGCTCCCTTTGGACTCTTACCCATGAATTTTAATGGCATTTATCCTTTTACTTGGGTAATTATCATGAAAAATGGGATTTTCTCTTTCTTGGTCTATATAAGCAAGGCCAACCCCTTCAGAGCAGAGGGAGCCCCATTTTTACCCCGAAGGGCTGTCGAAATTTTAGGTGGTGTGGACTTAACCTCGCAGCTCTCCCTTTTCCTCTCTTTTCCTCACACTCTCGACCTCAAGTCATGCTCATTTGCCTATCTATGGAGCGTGGCGCGTGAGGAGGGTGACTCCATCTCTGTTCGTAGCTTCTGAAGCACCCAAGGATGCCATTTTACGCCCGGGAGTCGCCCCACATGGGGCTCATTCTTCCCTTTCCCCTCATTTCATTTCTTCATGCATATTATTTTCTTTTTTAGATAGGTTGCATTTCCTTCCTTTCCCATGTTTTCCCATCACCCTAGGGGTTTAAAAACCACCACCAGGTTCGTTCCCCCCATGCTCCCTCTTTCTCTTTCAATTTCGAATGGATACTATGCTTAACTCGTTCTAACAGGGTTTCTTTCATTGTTTTCATTGTTTTGGCAGGCACCCAAGCGAAGCTTCACGAGGAGCTCTTGTCCTCTGGCCGACTGGAGGGCAGGAAGAAGGTCCCCTAACTTTTCTCCCACATTGTAGAGGACGCGACGGACGGGAGCGATGCGATAGTATGACGCGCCCTTCGCGGGCGTCGCGACATCTGCTCCATCACGGCGGGGCCTCTCGTTGCGATATCAGTAAGTCCTTATGTCCTCTCTCCTTTTCCTAGCTTAGTTAGCCTATTTGGTCCTTATCAATAGGCAACTAGTTAGGTGGTGATCACATCCTCTTTTCCATGCCCTTATATTGAATACATGTTTGCGTGTTTTGGGGTCGCACAATCCCCGTGATTACACCTTTTGGCGATCACGGTGGGACCTTCAGTGCTAGCCTCGTGATTTTTTTAGCCTATTTGCCTGCCATATTTGATTGTTTAAATTCCTTCTTAGAACCGTATTAGGTGCATTTCCTTTTGTTTTGGCGCTTCTGTTCTCTGTCGGAGACGCGACGTATCACTTCGTCGCGATCTCATCGCATCTAAGGTGGCCGGCGAGACAAAAGTTACGTGCCTCTCCCCTTCTGTCCACCTTATTCTTTTATGTGGATCCCTCTATGTCTCTTCCATGCCTTTCTGCCATGTACTCTAGCATTCCTGAGTGTTAGAATCCTGTTAGGGTTCGGATTTTTCCTTTTCTTTTACTGTTAGTTTTGGTCTCTGTCGCGGCGGATCGTGGGGTCGCGATAAGGTCGCGTCGTGGTTCACTGTCGCGTCTTCAGGTATGCATTAGTTGTTAATGCTTTTGATCCATGCGTCGGTTTCTATCTGATCCATGATCTTTGTGGTGTTAGTCTGGCGATTCTATGCTTCTATTGTTTGTTAGGATGGTCTGTTTGTCATTTGTTTGCTAATCATGATAACTTGAGTGCTTATTCGGTGCATTCCTTCTCATCTCACTGTCCCTTCTTATTTGTGATAGAGTCTAGAATTTGTTTGGTTAGTGTTATCACCCCTAATTGCTTAGAGGTGGTGCATGCATCATTGTTTAGGTAGATCGAGTCGGTCCCTCCCTCTATTATTTTATATCATAATCCCCTGTTCGACATGGACCATTTCCGCATCCTTGCCGATAATTCTCTACCCATTGGTTCTGGAGGATGTAGCCCAACCCTCCGCAGCTATCCTCTCCGGGCACATCGACCCGCTCTTGCCACCGGTAGTTAGTCCCGCCCTCCTTCTCCTCCTAGGGCGGATGACCCACACTCCCAATTCAGTCAGCTCCTCCCCCGTCTGAGTCTAGACCAAGTCCGTGAGTTTCTAGCCGCTGCCAAAGACAAGCGACCCCTGTCCCCTCCCACTCATAATTCTTCCCAACATGCAGCTTCCTCCGTTCCCATTATTTTAGCGCCACATGTACCCTCCGTGGTGGCAGATCCTACACCCCTCCATCCGCGGGCTATTCACTTCTTTGAGCCCAGCTATTTCCCAGCGCAGGATGTTTGGCCCAGATCCCTTCCAGTCTCCTCATTCTATAGGGCCGAACCTGTTCCCCTTCCCCGCAAAAGGTCTTACTCCTTAGAGCAACCCCGCTCCCGCATCCCTACTCACCACACCACGTCCCCCTCCGACTTCTTTGCAGAGTGGACGTCAATGAAGCGGGAGCTCCATGACCTAAGGAGACAATTGGACCCGCGGAAAGCCGTGGACATTCCCCTTCCATCTTTTCAATACCTCCGGGTCCCACCTCAATCAGAACTTCCTGTGTACCGTGTTTATTCTGGGTAGGAGACCCATATGTACATTTGAAGGATTTTGTGTATGAGTCTGCACCGCACAAGTACGACCACCATCTTAGGCGTATTTGTTCCGAAAATCATTGGATGGTCTGGCCTCGAGTGGTTTTATTCTCTACCCCCCGAGTAGGCCGAAGATTTTTGTATTGTTGAAGAAAGGTTCTTGCAACAGTTTACTGTTTACGCCGAGAAAATGAATCCTGATGAGGAGTTTGCTGTTTACGCCGACAGATGGCGTGCCCTGGCCGCTAAGGTCCGATGCCCCATGCCGGAAGAGGAGAAAGTTAAATTGCTGATTTCCATGCCACACCCACCTACCATGCCATTCTAGCTATGAACGACATCACTTCCATGCACCAGTTATGCAGCTGAGCCCATTTTATCCATACCCAGCTTAAGGATTCACCCATCCACTATATGTTTGAGGCCCCTAAATCTCGCTATCGCAAGAAGCCCTAGGGACCTATTACTGAGGGAATCCAAACCAATGAGCAATTAAGTGCAGTAAACAACCCCCAAGGCCTGGTAGGTAGGGCACCCCTTAATCAGCAACCTTGGAACAATAGACAGCCGTCTCCTTAAAACCAAAACCCTCAGCAAGATCAGCGCCAATACAACCAAGTCCCTCCGCCCCAAAATGGCTATGCTCCTCCAAAGCCCAATGGGCCCAAGAGGGCGGAATACCCTCCTCTTCCCGAAAGTCTTGCTGATATATTTGCGGCCCTCATGTCTCTAAATGCTCTTAGGCTCCCTCCCGAGAAACCAAATTGAAATATGGCAGTAGACCAAACAAAGTATTGTGTGTACCATTGCCACCCAAGGCACAACGTGTCAGATTGCTTCCAATTTTCGGACATTATTTATGATCTCCATGGCAGAATCTGATTGATTCGCCCGAGATGGAGAGATTGATCCAGACATTGAGGAACCAATAGGGTCAAAGGTAGCACAACAACAGCAAAGGCGACAGCAGCCACAACACAGCAACAACAATTCCAGCAACCCTTCCAGTAACAATTCCAGCAACAGTAGCAACCATAGTAGCAACTGCAGTAGCCAATCAATGACCTCGGCATAATTCGTAACCCTTGCCGCAACACCAGCCCGCTCCGAACCCACATCTGCTCCACCACCTCCTCCACCCGCTCAAGTTAACCCCATCATCCACAATCCACCACCAGCAGCCGTGTGGGCCTTTGATGATGAGAACGAAGTGGGGCCAACTTTTGGCTATTACCCATGCCGCACCTACTACCACCACATCTACATCTGCCACACCTACCTCCTCCACAACCCACCATTGCCACCATCACCTCGCCAATCTACGACTCCACCGCCATGCTGCCTGTTACCCATCACCTCTCAATGTCCCATTCTCCCCTGCGCCGGCATCCATAATAGCCAACCCCTCCATCCTTGACGCCACTCCTCTTCCACTTCACCATAACCTCGCCCTACGGAGTGGGCAGATGTTTCATCGGATGTACCTAATGCATCCGTATTTATGCCAAGTCAGCCAACCCAGCCATCCAACAATCAACAGCAGCAAGAGATTGAAGAGATAGATCAGTCCCGAGACCCAATATGGCATCTTGAAGCACTTGGACCAGACCCCGACAAAAATATCCATCCTCGAGCTAATCAAAAGGTCGCAAACACACCAAGACACCCTGAGAGCCTTCCTGCAAAGAGTCATGGTGAGTGAAGACATGAACCCCGACAATCTGCCCTCCGTGCTCTCTATTGTAAACAAGGGGCCAACAATTACCTTCTCAGATGGTGAGTTAGCTCCCCCAGAGGCCAGGAGAATGCCCTTGTGTGTCACCTTGACCATAAATAAAGTGGCTGTGGATGCCGCGTTGGTCGATATAGGAGTTTCAATTAATGTGTGTCCACTGAGCACTTTAAGGGCTTGCAATATTTCCGAACGCCAACTGCAGCTACCCCTACAACCATAGCGGCGTACGACAACTCCCGACGGCTTGCCATGGCATCATCTCTTTGCAAGCTGAATTGGGTCCACTTGTCATGACTGTGGATTTTTATGTGCTGGACATAGATCCTACTTTCAAGGCCATTCTGGGTCACCCCTGGATTGAGGCATTAGGGGCGGTGCCTTCTACTACTCATCAATGTTTGAAGTTCCCCTTCCAGGGAGAATAGTCAAGGTTAAGAGTGCAGCGACAACTCACACAGTGGAGGCCATCGACAAAGTATTGCCATCAGTCTGGCCATCCAACAAGCCCATTATCTCAGTCCTTGATGTGAACTTTCCTTGGGCTTACACATTTTCTAGCACTGCCAGATCATATCCCCATTAGTGGCAGCTGTCAAGAAGGTCACACTCTCAAATACCAAGGGTGGAATATCATGGTTAGGATTGGATATCAACCAGGAAAAGGTCTTGGTGCTCACCTTCAGGGCGGACTCAAATCATCAATGACCCCAAGAAATTCACAAAGAGGGGTCTTGATACCAAGAAGGACTCAAACCATGGGCGCATATTCATCTGCACCAAAGTCAGACCAATACCCTCTCACCTGGACACTCTATGATCATTTTGTCAGAGGGCCTGTACAGCCAGGCTACAATACTATCATGACGAAAGCACTGTTATCCCCGTATCAAGTTCTGGAGGCCCAGTGGCCCAGCAAAAAGAGGAAGCCTGAAGAAATAGGAGCAGAAGAACCGGATCTGGAAGACTTAATCTCAGTCGTCAGTTTTCTGTTCAAGGAGGACAGCATTGTGCAGTCCCCGGTAGCAGAGGTAGAGGAACAAGAGCTCAAAGACCTCGTCTTGGCAGTCAGTCAGTTATTTAGTGAGGACAGCATTTCACACTCTCCAGCAATGGAGCAGTCAACATCAGCACTCACCACCAAGCGACAGTTGCTTGGACTTGGTGAAGATTTTGAAATCATAAACCCCATCAACCCGACAAAGGAGTTCTGGCCACGGTATTCCCGGCCTTCTAGTCATTTTGTGTCTTCCATCCTTGTTTATAATTTTACTTTCATCCCTTCTTCTCCCCCTCTCATCCTCAATTCTCCCTCGCTTTTGTCCATCTCCCGATGCTTTTACTTGTAGGATAGTTAACCTCCTTGTTTAGTCTAGTATGTTGTGCTTAATTAAAAAAAAATCAAAAAAAAAAAATGGGTGTGCTTCCTCCCTTCAACCTCCTCATCAATCGGACGACGATCCCCGTCTTCTCTCCCTTTTCTTCGGACGACGATCCCCGTCTTCTCTCCCTTTTCTTCTGACGATGATCCCCGTTTTTTTCCCTCCTTCCCCCCTTCATCGGACGGCGATCCCCGTCCTTCCTCTCCTTCCAAGAACCAATTCACCACTTCGATCCCAACTCCTGGTGGCGATCGCTGCCACTTCCTGCTGCAATTCCCTTTCCATGACAGCGATCCCCGTCACCCCCTTTCTCAACATTCGGACAGCGATCCCTGTCCTGGTGCTCCCTTGCTTTCGACAGTGATCCCCATCACCGGTGCACTCCTTCGCTTCCTTGACGGTGATCCCTGTCTGTAGCACCCCGAAATTTTAATTACATAAAAATTCAAATAAATGGAAATAAATAATTTCCATAATATCAGAGTATTTAAAACATACGTACCATTATCGTGTGTGCTAACACATCAGAAAATTCTGTAAAATTATAAATCAGCCCTAAATATTATTACTAATGTTTCACAATAAATTTGTGCCAAGAAAAATCATATTAGCCAAGTTAAAGTGTTTCGCGACTTATTATCGTAATTCATGAATAAGTCGTAAAACCATTATCACACGTACTCGGATGAGTCAGAAAATTAAATAAAATCATATATGGACTTCAAATAAATCCTATAATGCCCTCAAGGAATTTGGTTCAATAAAAATCATTTGGGCTAGGTTTAAGAGTTATTGCGACCGATTATCTAAATAAGGAAACAAGTCGGAAAACCGTTAACACGGAAATACGACGCAATCAAAAATTAAATAAAGTGTTGGGAGACTTCCAACATATATATTGATGACCCTTATCATAATTGGGCAATGGCCACATTTGGCCCAAAAATCAATAAAGCTAGAAAATACATAGAAATTCGTACCATAAATAAGCTGAAATTAAAAGAGGCAATTAGAGTTGAATTGGGATGCAATCATGCATTCATGGCAACCCAAATTCGTGCCTAACTATGAGGGGAGGTTTCCTAATGCCTCACACACTCAAAGGGAAGAGGAAATCATCAAAATAGGAACCCAAACATGTCAATCCCGAAATCCTCTTTTCCTAGTTATAATAGGACTCCTAAACACCATGGTTACTTAAATACTCTTCACCTAAACCCCTAGGAACGAATTTAGAACTTGCTAGGGTCGTGTGGAGGAGCTCTTGGTGGCTGAGGAGCTGTGGAACGACCACAAGAAGCCATTCTTCTTCCCTTCTCGTCTGCTGCGACCTGCACAAACCACCCTCTTGAAGTCGACCAAAGGTGAGTCAAACCTAAATCAAACCTTGCAAGGCCTATACCCCTGGAAAGAGGGTCAAGTCTACGTTCTAACCCAAGTGGAATGCCCAAATTCCATGCAGTATCAAGGAGTAGTAAGCATTTTCCTCCAAGTGGTCTGAACACGGGTTTTTCTGGAATAACAGGACTTTTCAACCCAAAAGGTAGGTTTTCTCGGGCCAAATCTTAACATATTATATACAATGTGTTAGCATCAAGTTAACTTTCATTTCCCACTCATTTCATCGAATTTCATTTAGTAGATTTGAATTATAAGCATTTTGCCAAAGTCGGCACTGTTAGAGCTTTTCCCATTCTTAATATGTTGCATGTGTTTCAAGACCGAATTAGAGAAAACTCATAACATGAAAGTTATTCTACTAGTTGTCCTCGTCAGGTTTCATGTTGAACATTTTGTCTAATTATCATTAGTTAGAGAGTTATAAGTGTGGTAATAGGGTTGCTGCATAAAACTACGTCTTCAGGTTACCCTTGGTCTGACTTTGTGTTCCCCGTGATCAAAACCTATCGAAACTGTCTTTATTGTTCAATTCCGATTTACTGGAAGTACCCTAGTATGTCTAGGTTATTTTCAAACTGGTTTCGTTATTTTTCACGTACCGTGCAATTTGTTCTCTATTTTAGAACAACCTATGTCAAAAGAAGGAAAGACAGTCCGCAATCCAAGGCACTGTCCTGCTCTGTCTGAGCCAGGCACGGACCCTATGAACGCGACGGCCCGATATGTCCTTTCAGAGGGTTGATTGTGACATACCCCTTGTCGCTTTCTCAGGGTGACATACGCTCTGTCGCTATCATACCTGCCTGATCTGACTTCCCTGTCGCGATGCTTATGTCGCCGATCTGACCCCGACCTGACAACACCCTGTCGCATTCCTATATGGCTATGTCGCGATCTCAGGATTTTTACCGAAACCACATGTTTTCTTACAAAGTTTTCCGCATATACCCGAGGTCTGTATAAATGTGATATTTGCTGTGTAAGTTACCTGTCTTGGGTCTGATCATTACATGATTGTTGTTTAATGGCTTAAAAGCGATTAACCCATTTAAAAAGCTTTAATTACATGATGCTATTCTAAGTGCTCCTTAAATGTTATGATCCATTGATGTTCTTGTGATTTATCTTCCTACTTTTCTACCATGTTTAAATGATAAGAGTTATCATAAAATCCTGCAAAAATGATGAGTTAAAGTGCATAGTTTTTTCCATGTTATATTGTCAAGTGCTTCCTGCGAGTTTGAGACCGATGGTTTGAGAATTGAGACACGCGTACCGCACTACACTAGCACTGTTAGGTAGCCTTTTCTTCTTGGGAATTGGAAACTCTCTACTGGTCATTCTGAATCGGTAGACTAGCGACCTTTTCACCAAGGCCTCCGTAAATCTCCTCTGACCATGGATTCCCACATGGCCGACGAGTTGGTTGTACCATTGAAGTTCCCTGGAGATAGCGTGCACTTCCTTTCTCTTCTTGTTCTCGTTAGTGAGACTTACAACTGGACTAAAACCATTAATGTAAAGATTGAACAAAGTATAAATCGTACCGTTATGCTGCCGAATTTATCTCTTGACCATTGTACTCGTGAAATCATGTTCCATTACTTATTACTTGTTCTCCTCATCATCATCAACATGACATTACACATGCTTACTTATTGAAACTCTCATTGGCCATTATAATGACTGTGGGTATCTACATTTAAAAATTTAAGTGAGATGCTGACAGGGCCGGCGTGTGTCCAAGGGCTCCAATCTAGCCCCAATGACGGCGAGTCATAGATATACTGTTAACCATGGGGTATAATGATTACTGGCATGCATCTACGCTGGGAGTACTTTCTTGCTTGTTGAATGATAGATACAATACCACATACACGTGTCCTGGTGTACATTCTTGATGGATCTTTTCTCGGTGTACATTAGTGTCTACGTGCCGGATTAGGTTACTTGATCGTGCTCGTACATTCTTGCTTGCTTGCTTGCGTGATATGGCCATCCTGCATTTAATGCAATTAGTGATATCCTGCATTCTTGACATCAATTGAAATCTTGCGTGCTTGTACAAAGTGATCTATTGCTAGTTCTATCTCGTCACCTTGTTCACAACTCTTGTTCTACCAAAATCACTTTCTCTAGCTTGTTTCATGTACCGTGTTTTAATGAGTTTTATTCGCACATGCATATCATGACATTCATCGTGCTTACCTAGTTCTAAAATGCTAATCACTTATATCATGCCCGCACATTGAGATATAAATCCTACTGGGCTAGTTTGCTCATCCCCTACTTTTACCCAATCTAGGTGACTATGAAGTTCAAGAGAAGAGCAAGTCGAGGATGGGAATGCGTCTGAGTGATGAGCGTTCCAATTATGAGTCTATCTATAGTTAGTTATTTTGAGTGTTAGAACAATGTAGTAGGAAGTGAGGTATTATGTACTGTTACTTTTATTGAGTCTTAGTCCTGTAATAGTTTCCATTTGAAATACAATGAGTTGAGATTTGAATAAAATTAATTGAGTTCAATATTGGGCCCTATGATAATGTATGTTATCATACATTTAGTGCGTGCTAGCTAGAGGCTTATTTGCCGACTGTTACGTCTCGAATTATCGACTCGAATTCTTCGAATTAATATCCACTGCGTAATTCTCGGGACGTGACAGTTTAGTGGTATCAGAGCCTAGAATTACCAAATATATATGTCTCAGGAATAGGAGATACCTATGGAACCTAGGTCATGGAAATTAAATACAGTACCTGTGAGAATGGGTAGAGACTGGGAATATTTAGCAAGAATTAAAACACTCCTACCCATTGACTCTGATAATGTATCTAGAGACATTAATTGGTTTCCATCTTTCCTCAGGAACCCTCATAACTCCTACACTCAATGCAATGGCCCACAACCAGTGGCAAGCTATGCAAGCCACTGTGGCTGGTCTGACCCAAGCATTACAAATGTAGTACAGGCTGAAATCAGGCTGCCGCTGCAAGGAATGAGCCGGTGATGCACTAGAATTTTAGGATTTTAAAACCCTCCTCGTTTCTCTGGATCCCCTGACCTAGACGAAGTAGAGAATTGGCAGGAAGAAATGAAAGGATCTTCCAAGTAATGCAATGCACTAATAGGGAGAAGTGGTACTAGCCACTTTTCAATTTACTAAGGATGCCCGGCATGGTGGAGGCCACATCGGCCCACCTGCCAAATATAGCTGAACTGGAATGGGCTGAATTCCTGGAGATATTCGGGGAAAATATTTCTCTGAGAGAGTGAAGGAGAAGAAAGCGATAGAATTTTCCGCACTAAAGCAGAAGGGAATTTCCGTGGCTGAGTATGAGGCTCGGTTCGCGCGTCTTGCTATGTATGCCCCACATCTGGTAGGAACTGAAAGACTGAAGGCTAACCGTTTCATGGATGGGCTCAGACCCATGTTCATTGAAAGGCTCGGACCACACAATATTCAAACTTACACTGAGATGGTCCAAAGAGCTCAGTTGGTAGAAGACACTATGGCTAAGGTGGAAGGCATGAGGGGGAAGGACATCTCAAAGCCGACCTTTATAAAAAGGGGAGCAGTCGATACAACTGGAACTTTCCCAATAACAACATAATAACTACAACAACAAAAGGCCAACCACTGGGAAGGACTATGGCATGGATAAAAAGATCAAGGTAGAAGAACAAAGACGGTGGAATATTGTAACTTTTGCAACAAGCCTGGGCACCAAGCGGACAAGTGCTGGAAGAAGGCCAGGGCTTGCTTGCGATGTGGGAGTCATGAACATCGTATACCGAACTGTCCCATGCTAAAAGACCAAGCTGGAAGGAACCAAGGAGTGGTAAAGCATCAAGGACGTGTGAATACAATGACGCAAGTGGAGTTTCCGGAAGGAGGTATGATTGTTAAACCCCTTAGACTGATCTTATGATGTTTTCTTAGTGGGAGAGATCATTAAGGAGAAATTAGAATGAATAATCTAGGAATTACACCATAGTTCACCTGGTGGAGTAAGATAGAGTCTAACAACCATGGAAGGAACTAAATGAATATACGGGTGGCCATAGGTGTAGATGGTGGACCAACCTCCACGATTTGAAACAGTTAGAAGAATTAAATCCGAAACGACCTCAAGGGTCATAACTATCAAAAGACAATAATGATCTATGAATTTGGGGACCAAATTCTCTTATGTGGGGAGGTGTAGCACCCCGAAAATTTTAATTACATAAAAATTCAAATAAATGGAAATAAATAATTTCCATAATATCAGAGTATTTAAAACATACGTACCATTATCGTGTGTGCTAAAACACATCGGAAAATTCCGTAAAAATTATAAATCAACCCTAAATATTATTACTAAATGTTTCACAAAGAAATTTGTGCCAAGAAAAATCATATTAGCCAAGTTTAAAGTGTTTCACGACTTATTATCGTAATTCATGAATAAGTCGTAAAACCATTATCACACGTACTCGGATGAGTCAGAAAATTAAATAAAAATCATATATGGACTTCAAATAATATCCTATAATGACCCATCAAGTAATTTGTTCAATCAAAAAATTTGGTCTAGGTTTAAGAGTTATGCGACCGATTATCTAAATAAGGAAACAACGTCGGAAAACCGTTAACACAGAAATACGACGCAATCAAAAATTAAATAAAAGTGTTGGAGAGACTTCCAACATTATATATGATAACCCATCATCATAATTGGGCCAATGGCAACATTTGGCCCAAAATCAATAAAGCTAGAAAATACATAGAAATTCGTAACCATAATAAGCTGAAATTAAAAGAGGCAATTAGAGTTGAATTGGATGCAATCATGCATTCATGGCAACCCAAATTCGTGCCTAACTATGAGGGGAGGTTTCCTAATGTCTCACACACTCAAAGGAGGAGGAAATCATCAAAAATAGGAAACCAAACATGCCAATCCCGAAATCCTCTTTTCTAGTTATAATAGGACTCCTAAACACCATGGTTACTTAAATACTCTTCACCCAAACCCTAGGAACGAATTTAGAACTTGCTAGGGTCGTGTGAGGAGCTCTTGGTGGCTGAGGAGCTGTGGAACGACCACAAGAAGCCGTTCTTCTTCCCCTTCTCGTCTACTGCGACCTGCACAAACCACCTCTTGAAGTCGACCAAAGGTGAGTCAAACCTAAACCAAACCTTGCAAGGCCTATACCCCTGGAAAGAGGGTCAAGTCTACGTTCTAACCCAAGTAGAATGCCCAAATTCCATGCAGTATACACTAAGTAGTAAGCATTTTCCTCCAAGTGGTCTGAACAAGGATTTTCTGGAATAATGGGACTTCTTCAACCCAAAAGGTAGGTTTTCTCGGGCCAAATCTTAACATATCCTATACCAATGTGTAGAGCATCAAGCTAACTTTCATTTCCACTCGTTTTCATCAAATTTCATTTAGTAGATTTGAATTATAAGCGTTTTGCCAAAGTCGCGCACTGTTAGAGCTTTCCCCGTTCTTAATATATTACACGTGTTTCAAGACCGAATTAGAGAAATATCATAACATGAAAGTTATTCTACTAGTTGTCCTCGTCAGGTTTTATGTTGAACGTTTTGTCTAAATCTCATTCGTTAGAGAGTTATAAGCGTGGTAATAGGGTTGCTGCATAAAACTACGTCTTCAGGTTACCCATGGTCTGACCTTGTGTTCCCCATGATCAAAACCTATCGAAACCATCTTTATTGTTCAATTTCGATTTACTGGAAGTACCCTAGTATGTCTAGGTTATTTTAAAACTGGTTTCGTTATTTTTCACGCACCGTGCAATTTGTTCTCTATTTTAGAACAACCCTATGTCAAAAGAAGGAAAGACAGGTCCGCAACAAGGCCACTGTCCTTGCTCTGTCTGAGCCAGGCACGGACCCTGTGAACGCGACGGCCAGATATGTCACTTCAGAGGGTTGATTGCGACATACCCCTTGCGCTTCTCAAGGCGACATACGCTCTGTCGCTATCTACCTGCCTGATCTGATCCCTGTCGCGATGCTTACACATCTATGTCACGATCTGACCCCGACCTGAACACCCTGTCGCCTTCCTTATATGGCTATGTCGCAATCTCAGGATTTTTACCGGAAACACAGTTTTCTTACAAAGTTTTCCGCATATACCCGAGGTCTGGATAAATGTGATATTTGTTGTGTAAGTTACCTGTCTTGGGTCTGATCATTACATGATTGTTGTTTATGGCTAAAAGTGATTAACCCATTTAAAAAGCTTTAATTACATGGATGCTATTCTAAGTGCTCCTTAAATGTTATGATCCATTCATGTTCTTGTGATTAATCTTCCTACTGTTCTACCATGTTTAAATGATAAGAGTTATCATAAATCTTGCAAACCATGATGAGTTAAAGTGCATAGTTTGTTCCATATTATATTGTCAAGTGCTTCCTGCGAGTTTGAGACCGATGGTTTGAGAATTGAGACACGCGTACCGCACTACACACTAGCACTGTTAGGTAGCCTTTTCTTGGGAAATTGGAAACTCTCTACTGGTCATTCCGAATCAGTAGACTAGCGACCTTTTCACCAAGGCCTCCGTAAATCTCCTCTGACCATGGATTCCCACATGGCCGATGAGTTGGTTGTACCATTGAAGTTCCCTGGAGATAGCGTGCACTTCCTTTCTCTTCTTGTTCTCGTGAGTGAGACTTACAAACTGGACTAAAGCCATTAATGTAAAGATTGAACGAAAGTATAAATCGTACCGTTATGCTGCCGAATTTATCTCTTGACCATTGTACTCGTGAAATCATGTTCCATTACTTATTACTTGTTCTCCTCATCATCATGAACATGACATTACACATGCTTACTTATTGAAACTCTCATTGGCCATTATAAATGACTGTGGGTATCTACATTTAAAAATTTAAGTGAGATGCTGACAGGGCACTGCATGTGTCCAAGGGCTCCAATCTAGCCCCAATGACGGCGAGTCATAGATATACTGTTAACCATGGGGTATAATGATTACTAGCATTGCATCTGCGCTGGGAGTACTTTCTTGCTTGTTGAATGATAGATACAATACCACATACACGTGTCCTGGTGTACATTCTTAATGGATCTTTTCTCAGTATAGATTAGTGTCTACGTGCCGGATTAGTGTTACTTGATCGTGCTCGTACAATTTTGCTTACTTGCTTGCGTGATATGGCCATCCTGCATTAATGCAATTAGTGATATCCTGTGTTCTTGACATCAATTGAAATCTTGCGTGCTTGTACAAAGTGATCTATTGCTAGTTCTATCTCGTCACCTTGTTCACAACTCTTGTTCTACCATAATCACTCTCTCTAGCTTGTTTCATGTATCGTGTTTTAATGAGTTTTATTCGCACATGCATATCATGACATTCATCGTGCTTACCTAGTTCTAAAATGCTAATCACTTATATCATTTCCCGCACATTGAGATATAAATCCTACTGGGCTAGTTTGCTCATCCCCTACCTTTTACCCAATCTAGGTGACTATGAAGTTCAAGAGGAAGAGCAAGTCGAGGATGGGAATGCGTCTGAGTGATGAGCGTTCCATTATGAGTCTATCTATAGTTAATTATTTTGAGTGTTAGAACATGTAGTAGGAAGTGAGGTATTATGTACTTTTACTTTTATTGAGTCTTAGTCCTGTAATAGTTTCCATTTGAAATACAATGAGTTGAGATTTGAATAAAAGATTAATTGAGTTCAATATTTGGGCCCTATGATAATGTATGTTATCATACATTTAGTACGTGCTAGCTAGAGGCTTATTTGCCGACCGTTCAAGTCGTGAATTATCGACTCGAATTCTTCGAATTAATATCCGCTGCGTAATTCTCGGGACGTGACACCGTCACTCTTCCTCCTCGTTGCAGTGATACCCACTTTTCCCTTCCTTTTGCTTGAGCCGCGACCGCACCCACTGACCACCATGGTCATTTGGGTGATCTGGTTCCCCTGCAATGCAACTTTGCTGCGGGCACCCTGAGCTCGGGTGGCCCACCTCCACCGCCAGACCCATCGGAGGATTTGTGCGGCCCTGTAGCACATGTCTCTTTCCCTTCCAATAAGCCTCTGGACAACTTCTCCAGAGCCTCCTGTAAAATATCAACCCTAGTTAGACTCAGGGGTAGAATCTAGCAAGTCCTCGTCCTCGTCTAGGAAGAAAAAGGGTAGTGGCATACCCGTAGGTATTTGTTCGATCTAGTGCAAAGGTGTGGCGCTCTTCTTGTTGAAGAGTTTGCCCAAGAAGCAGGTATTCAACATAGAAGCTCAGAACGAAGAGAAGGGCTAGATGACGGATTTGGGAGTATATGAAATCCTAACTAAAGAAGACCAACAGATGAAGAAGATGGTGAGATAGAGGACGCTGACGAGATGTATGCGAGTGGTATCGAAGAGATTCGATCAACCAGATCGGCAGTGGATGAGCAAACCAAAGTGGTAAATGTTGGAACGAAGAAGACCCAAGGCCTCTGACATAGCTTCCGGTCTCCCTCCTGAGGAAGAAGAAGCACTCGTAGAAATACTAAGGAGTTCAAGGATTCTTTTGCTAGTCGTACGACGACATGCCTGGCATCAACCCCGAATTAGTGGAACATAGGTTAATTTTGAAGCCAGGGGCAGTGTCGTTAAGCAAAAATTGAGACGATTCCTCCCCTACATCGCTTTGAAGATGAAAGAGGAGATTGATAAACTACAAAAGCCAAAGTTCATCTGTGTAGTCCTCTATCCATTGTGGGTGGCGAAACATAGTCTGGTAATGAAAAAGGATGGAGAAGAGTGCGGATTTGCATAGACTTCCGAGACTTGAATAAGGCATGTCCAAAAGACAATTCCCTTTACCTCATTTGGATGTGTTGATTGAAAACACACTGGGTACAAAACTCTATCGTTCATGGATGGATACTCAAGATATAATCAAATCCATCTAGTCCCGGAGGACCAGAGAAAACCTCCTTCACCACGCCCTGGGGAACTTATTGCTATGTGGTTCATGCCGTTTGGATTGAAAAATGCCGGCGCACTTATCAAAGGGCAATGTTAGCTATCTTCCACGATATGATTCATATAGATGTTGAAGTGTACGTAGATGACATTGTGGTGAAGTCTCGGACTCGAAGAGAACACTCCTCCGTGCTTGCCAAAGTGTTCCGCCGCGCACAAGGAATATCAATGAAGATGAATCCAAAGAAGTGCGTGTTTGGGTTTTCTTCAGGCAAATTGCTAGGTTTCATAGTCAACAAATGGGGGATTCAAATAAACCCACAAGGCCAAGGCAATCAATGAAATGCCTCCTCTAAGAAATATCTGAGCTCAAGGTTTGATGGTCTGTTACATTCATA
>JACBKR010001138.1:0-45871 GCA_014218235.1 Colocasia esculenta | reverse complement strand
TTTGGTATCCTGCTGGTTGCAAGTTAGATCTGTTTGCCTATTGTGATGTGATTATGCTGGGTGCAAATTAGATAGAAAAAGCACAAGTGGCTTGTGTCTATTTCTAGGTGGGTGCCTTATCTCTTGGGCTTCTAAGAAGCAACATTCAGTTGCTCTGTCAACTGCAGAGGCTGAGTATGTTGCTGCTGGTAGATGTGGAACTCAGATTCTGGGTGAAACATCAACTTCTTGATTACAACCAAGATTTAGGGTGTGTACCCATCCTATGTGATAACACTAGTGCCATAAATTTGTCCAAAAACCCATTCAGCACACTCCAAACAAAACACATTGAAATAGGCATCATTTCTTGAGAGATGAGGTTGCAAAGAAATCTTTTGAACTTCATTTTATTGAAACTGAAAACAAATTGCAGACATATTCACTAAACCCCTCCTGAAAATAGATTTTCATCTTTAAGGAGAGAAACTTGGTCTTTGTAAATGTCCACCTTCTTGATCTCTCTCAAGGTTTGGGTTGAGTGTTATGCAATGTCTAAGGGGAGTTCTTTGCATTTCATAATTCTTTGCTTCCTGAGTTACTTTGTTCATATCTCTCTCACTTTCAATTCTATTCCCTTTTTACAATAAACTCTCCAACTCTCATTGTGTTGAAATTTCTTGGTATATCAAATGGTGATTTGGAGAAGGACAAGTTATGTTGTCTGGACACTTTCACTATGCGAGAGTATATGTCTCCGCCAAGTACTAAGAATTGATATGCAATTGTTGAGGAGCTTTTTTACTGTTCAAAGAGGATACCTTTTCTGATTTCAAAAACTTGCTTATTTTCACTTCCATTTCTTTTTGATAATGAATTCTTCAACTCTATTGTATTGAAATCTCTTGGTATATCAAATAGTGTTTGGAGAAGGACAAGTTAAGCTTGTCTGGAACCTTTTCATTATGCGTGAGTATATGACTCCGCCAAGTACCAAAAATGGATATGCAATTGTTGAGGGGAGTCTTTGTTGTCCAAGAAGAAAACCTTTCTGATTTCCAAATTTACATATCTTTATTTTGATGAAAAGTGATTGAAATCATCATCTCAGGGGGAGCTAGAAAATTCACAAGTCATGACTTTGCAAAATTCAAATCTTTCTTGAATCTCATCAATTTCTTGCATGATGTCATCATTTCGAAGTCTAGAGTTTCAAAATGAACCTTGAGTGATCTTTTATATTTTTTACTAATCAACTTTCAACTATATCTCTCAACCCACAGAAATTCAGATCTCTTCCTAGACTAACATCAACTTGTGCCTTGAATTTAAAACATTTCCTTGTTTGCAACTGATGATTGGATGTATTTGATTTCTATCTCACAATCTCTCCAAATTTTTTTTTAAAAAAATTCAACAGAGCATGGCACTTGTGCTGAGAAACTGCACACCTTCACAATGAATGAAGTGCCATGTATGTCATGAGGCACTATTGCTAACTCTGTTCAAAGGGGGAACAAAATAAAAATAATTCAAAACAAAGCAAAATGTGCTATGCTTTTTGATGATGACTGAGTAACTGGAAATTTTGGCGTCTACAAAACGTATATTTTCATGTCAAAAGGTCATCATTTACCCCTTTGAGACTTGACAATGACTAAATCTTAAGTAACCAGGGACTATGGTGTGTAAAAAGCACTAGTACTTGAGTGAAAGAGATTTATATCATTTGATATTTGTTAAAGAACAAATGTAAGCATTATTGGAGATGTGTCTAGAAAGAATCATCTTCATTCCTCATCAAGTTGTTCTTTGAGATTGTGTTTTCTTTTCAACACATTGTATTTAGTCTAGATGACATCTTTTATTCTTTTAAGTTGAGAAATATGGTAGATTATAGTTGATTGTTAGATATATTATATCCCTCAATTTTTCATTTTATTGATGCAAGTCTTGGAATGCTAATATCCTGTTGGAAATTGTTTGAAAACTTGAATTGTGATGAATGTTTGCAAATATAACAAATGAATTTTTAGCCTCTTAAAATCCTTGAAATGATAATTCCCTCATTGCTAGCATTCTATAAGATAAAGTTCCCCAAAATTTCTCAAAATTACCTCTGAAAATCAACTTTTTCTTCTAAGGCCGTGTCGACGCACTGTCCCATCCTGTGTCGACACACTTTCGGTCAGGTCGACACAACCTTCATCCTGTGTCGACACTAACCCCTTGCCTGATTGTTTTTTAAACCGTTTGGTACATGATAAGCCATCCTTCTTCCTGCGGGGCAGTACACCACTGCACCCCTTTTTGGCATCAGGTCGACCCGACGGCCAAATTCTCATCATTTCCGGCAAGAATCTTATCTTCACCATTTCTCTAACTCTCATCCTCTTTCCATCACTTCTCCATCTTCCATCTCCTTTTCGAATTCCACTCTTCTTTGCACCATGGTCAGGAAGTTGGGTCCCCGCCGTGGCGCAAGGTCTAGTGCCCTTCCAAGGCCGATTCCGGCAGACATGCCGTTTCCCAGTCCGAAAGAAGGTCTAAGAGAAGGAATGATCCCGCCGAGCAACCAGGATCCTCTTCAGCACCTCAAAGGGCAGCAAAGAGAGGTAGACCTTCCTCTTCAGCAGAGGTAGTAGTCCTACAAACCCTAGACCAAGATTCTGGGCGAATCTTCTGAAAACCCTAAGGAAGCATCCTCCTCTTCTTCTGAGTCTTCTGAATCTCAAGAGGATATTCCCTCAGAGTCAGTCAGTGCATCCAGTCCATTCTGAAGCCCCGAATTCTAGACCTTCAGACATTCACCTAGCAGAATCTTTTCCAGAAATTCAAACCTATTTCTCCTTTCAATCTTGGTTACCTTTTACTCTGAGTTTCAAGTCAGTTATCCAAGACTTGTTAGGGAATTCTACAAAACCTGAAATGCACAGATGAAGGGTATGAATCCAAAGTTAAGGGAATAGCCATAGATATGCCAACTGCACAGCAGCCTCCATTTTCAAAGTGCCAGATGAAGGGGCAGACTATCATGAATTTGAATTTGATTTACATGAAGCCTATTCCTCTTGACAAGGCCTTCCTGCGATGCATCAGATCCCAAACAGACCTATGTAACCAGGTTCAATGCCAATTCATTTCCTCTTGTGTTAAGGGTCATCCACCACATATTGACCACCATAATTACCCCCTCAAGGTGGTGGAAGGGACAGGTTGACAGATATCAAAGGTTTATTCTATATTGCATGGTCAAAGAAATCAAAGTCATCTCAATGTCATAATGCGTCAATCATATCTGAAACAACAAGGAAGACAAAGAGATCATTGCCTTATGAAGCACACTTGACCTACATATTCCAGCACTTTGGTGTGCCCCTTGGAGAATGAGAAGTCCAATCTATTCCCAAGTCCACATCTACACCTTTAAGAATATCCAAAGTTTATGGGATTTAGATTGGAGGCAATCAAATTAGAAGAGGGCCAGTTGTGGTTGAGGCCCCTCAAGCTCAAGGAACAGCCTCAAGATCTGGGGGAACAGCCCCCAAGCTCAGGAGGACCAGCCTCAGGTTCCAGGGGACCAGCCCCAAGCACAGAGGAACAGCCTCCAGCTGGGAGGGCACCCCCATGTTGGGTTGATTGTTTATTTACACTATTTCCCTCCTATTTTATGATGACAAGAAGTGTTTTCAAAAGCAATTCAAATGAAACATGTCAAATTTATCATACCTGAAATCAATGTCAAAAAGCATGTTTTAAATCACAGTTATCATTTATATTCATGATAAATCTTTATCTAATGATACATGTGCTGTAACATTTCAGGAACAATTTTTTCTATGAAAGTGTGTCGACACACCTCTCATGGTGTCGACACCAAGGCCTCAGGTCCTAAGGCAGAAAAATAGACAAATTGCTAAAGTGTGTCGACACAAGCCAGATTGTGTGTCGACACGAGTTGGCCAATCCAAAAATCAAGCAACTCAGGTCGACACCATTGCAGAGCAGGTCGACACTAGCTCAGCTCCCAGAACAGCCAATTTGCAGAATTGGGACAGGAGGTCGACACACTCTCAGAGCAGGTCGACACAGGATACCTTTCCAGAAGATCAAGTTGTCAACTTCCAGACAAGTGTGTCGACACTAGTTGGGTTGTGTGTCGACAACCAAAGTCTACCAAAGACCATGCTTCAGCCTTCACTCAGTGTGTCGACACAGCCACCAGGACAGTCGACACACTCCATCAAGATTCCAACTTATCTGTATTGCTTGCCACGTGCCTTCTAGGGCGATCAGAATCTTCCTAGGAACGCTGCCCTTGTACCCCAAAAGGGTATCTTTGGAATCCTAAGGCTATAAAAGGTCTTTTCGGCCAGCCTTCACATTAGAGAAGTGACCCAACTCTCTTAGAGCCTCCAAAAAGCTCCTGGCGGCCAGAAAGACTCGTGTCTCCTTCCTCTGCTCTCCAAGTGCTTCCAGAAGACCATTTTCCACCAATTCAAGGTGGTGGGAAATTGGATTTGATTCCTGAAGACTCCTCTGAAGCATTCAAGGAGGCAGATCCTGTAGAAGACTTCTTTGGTGAAGAATTCGAGGAAGATCCAACTTCTCAGATTGCAGAGCATTGACTTGGACTTCAAGCTTCACAAGTTTTCTTCCCAATTCAAGCTTCTACAAGGGAGTACACTGAGAACGAAGCCTTTCAATACAATTTATCTTTTCTTCTGTTCTTCTGAGATATCTTTTGAGATTATGCAAATGCTTCTGCATAACTCTCTTTAGAGTTCTCAAATTTCGACTAGATCTGTTGCTAGAGGATCTAGTCTTAATTGGTGTCTATCAAGGTAGTGGAGCTTTGTGCTCAAATTGTGTGAGCATTGTGCTCAGGTTGTTGTGAGCCGCCGAGCTCAGTTTGAGTTGTCAAGCTCAAGGTTGGTTTGAGCATTCTTGCTCAGTGTTTCTAGAGTAGTCTTGCTCTAGAGGTCATGTGAGTTGTATGCCTGAAGTGTTGGAGTTGTTAGGCTCCTTTGGGTGTGTAGCCCAGTTGTGTTAGTGAAGCCTCACGGGTTTGAGGGGTGGATGTAGGAATCACTTGGGTGATTTCCGAACCACCTAAAAAATCCTTGTGCATTTGTCTTCTGTGGTTTGATTGATTCATCCGCTAGATGCTTGCATAGGATCCGTTTTTATTCACTTAATCAACTTGCTTCACATCTAAGTTTTTCAACTCACTCAAATCTAATCAGATCTGTAGTTTTTCACTGATAACATTGCCTCTGATTCTAAATAGTTTTCAAATTACTTAAGCTTCCGCAAAGTGGCTAAGATCTATTCACCCCCCCCCTTTTAGATCTTTTCCACACATCATTCATTCGATCCTTCAATTGGTATCAGAGCGGGTTTACATTGATCTGATTTGAACTGAGCAGTTTTTGTTTCTGAGTATGAGTGTTTGATTGTTTGCTTGTTTGTTTGCTTGCCTGTTTAACTCTTTCTCTGTGCATTTACTTAAGTGTCATGGACTCAAAGGGTTTCATAGCTGAGGGCCATTCCATAAATAGGCCACCATTCTTTAATGGTTTGGACTATTCTTATTGGAAGAATAGAATGCAAGTGTTTCTAAGGGCCCAGAACTATGAGATCTGGAAAGAAAGTTGAGGTGGGTCCCTATGAGAACCAGGGAGAAGAAGATACCTGGACTAGGAACAATAAGGAAAGCAACATTGAATTATAGTGCCATGAACATGATTCAATGTGCTGTCCATCCCAGAGTATTCGAGAATCTCAATGTGCAAATCTGCCAAAGAGATTGGGATAAACTCGAATTACTCTATGAGGGAACATCTCAGGTCAAGGAGACCAAGGCAAACATTTTAGTTCAGAATATGAACTCTTTATGATGAAATCTAATGAATCTATTTCTGAATGTTTGCCAGATTCATGGTGATAGTCAATGGACTCAAGACATTGGGTAGGGAGTATATGATGCAGACCTGGTAAAAAAATTTTGCGTTCACTTTCTTCAATTTGGCATACCAAGGCCACTGTTTTGAAGATTCAAAAGATTGTCCAAAATTTCTTTGGATGAATTGATTGGATCTTTAATTACATATGAAATAACTTAAAAGAAATGAAGACACATCATAAGACCAAGCCTATGGCACTCAAAGCCTCTTCAAGCAACAAAGATAAAAATCAGGATAAGACAAGTTCTGAAGAATCTGAGTCGAATGAGGATGAGATTGCCCTCATGACCAGACAATTCAGGAATTTTTGAAATATAGGAAAGGGAAAATGACTGGGAAAAAGAAATTTCCCTCAGGTAAGAAGAACACTTCCTCTTCCAATTTCAATAAGAATCAAAACCTGATGAAAATTTCTCTTTACAGGTGCAACAAGCCAGGACACTGAGGGAGAGTGTCCTGAGAACAAGAAGGAAAGCACAAGAGATTCCAGAAATATAAGAAGCCAAAGGCCATGGTAGCCACTTGTCTGATGAAGATACAAGTGAGGAAGAAAAAAGAAAGTCCTCAAGCTCAGAGAGTGATGAAGTCTGCTTCATGGCCAACAGCTCAGATGGCAAGGTAAATACTTCCTTTGAAGACTATACTGTTGAAGATTGGCAGGATGTGTATGCAGAACTGGTTGAAAGATATTCTGAAATGAGAAAGAAAACAAACACATCAAAAAGAAAATTGAAAATATTACCATAACCAATCTTCAAACATAGAATTTCTGAACTGGAAACTGAAGTAACAGACTTGCTTGAAGAAAAGGAAAATCTCCTAAACTTAATTGATGATTTAAAGCTTGCCTCTCAAAAGGCTTCCCAAGAATTCAAAGACTTAATTGAAAAGCTGGAAATTGAAAAACAGAAAAACAACAGAAAATTGAAGAAATTGAAACTCTTAAAAAACAGCTAAAAGAAAGGATGAAGTCATCCAACCTTCACAAAAGGTAAGGATAACTTAGAGGCACTGCTAGGATCCAACATGACAACCACATCTCATGGATTAGGATTCAACAAAAAGAAACCAACAAAAGATAAATCTGATGAGAAAAAGGAAAAGCACCACTAATTAATTTTGTCAAGGTCCTAATCTGGAAAACACTGAAATCCAACAAACAGCAACAAACCCCAAACAAACTCAAAACAAATAAAAAACTCAAAACCAAAAGAAGACTATCAGGTCGACACAGTCCCCTAACAGGTCGACACTAGTCCACAAGAAGAAGACTTTCTGTGGCTGCTGTGTCAACACCAGTTCAGGAGAGGTCGACTTGCTCAACACCAAAAACCATAAACAACTCAACCAAAAATTCAAATAAAAATCTGAAAAATAAGAAAAGGGAAAAGAAATAATCCATGAAAAACCTTGGACCTTCAAGACAACACTTCAAGAAATTGGACTAATCCTTGGAACCAATGGTATGAAAATCCCTGTTGGTATTATCCTCAATACCCTATCCAAATTTCTGGATGTACCAACACAATCCATGGATTCCACCTCCTCCTCTGAACTCAAATTTTCAAATGAAAAACTCCCCTCCTACCAAAAACAAAGATCTTGGTGCTTTCATTCCTAAAAGAAAGAACAAACAGAAAAGGCTGAAAATACCAAAGTAACAAAACAAAAATCTAAAACAAATCAAATTTGGTGAGAAAGGATTTGATGTCTTTGTTAAATCATTCTGATGGTCCCAACTCTGTTTGGGTACCAAAATCTTCTCTCCATTGATCTTTGTGGAGGATCGGGGCCCACCAACCAATTTTGGTTTCTTGATAGTGGGTGTTCACGACCACATGACTGGAGATAGAGCCAAATTTTCCTGTCTAATTGAAAAGGAGGAAGGGTCAGTCACCTTTGGAGGTAAAATAAAGGAAGAATCATTGGATCTGGTAAGGTTGATCAAACTTCTTTAAACTCAGTAGATAATTTTTTGTTATTTGATGGACTTGATTATAATTTGCTCAGTATCAGCCACTATGTGACAAAGGTCACAAAGTTGTGTTTGAATCTGATTTTTGCAAGATAATTGATTCATCAACTGATAAAATCAAATTCTTTGAAAAAGAGAAAACAATGTCTACATGATCAACCTTATAAAAACTTTTCTGAAAATCTTTGTTTTGTTACAAATAAGATGAAATTGCATGGACTTGGCACAAAAGACTTGGCCATGCAAGTTCAAAACTTTGAATAAGTTGTTAAATTGAATCTGGTTAAAGGTCTTCCTGAATCTTTTTCTAGTGTTGAAGGTCAAGTTTGTGGGATCTGTGCTAAAGGAAAACAAACTAGGAAATCCTTTAAAGCCTTCAATGAAGTACTCACATCTAAGCCACTAGAACTTCTTCCACATGGACCTCTTGGGCCAACAAGAGTTCTAAGCTTAAGTGGCAAGAGATATGGGTTTGTAATCATTGATGACTTTACTAGATTTACCTGGGTTATTTTTCTATCCCACAAAGGATGCATGCCTTGAATTCAGGAATTTCTGTACCACCATCTTAACACTTATCCATTTAAAATTAAAAATATTTTAACTGATCATGGGGGTGAATTTGATAACGCATCCTTTTCTATCTATGTGCTGCATTTCAAATCTTTCACAAGTTTTCTTCACCTAGAACTCCGAACAAAATGGAGTTGTGGAAAGAAAGAATAGAACTCTTGTGGAATGGCTAGATCAATGCTCTTAGGAAGTAATCTGCCCAAATCTTCTGGGCTGAAGCTTTAACACAGCCAATCACATCCTAAACAGAGCTTTGGTCAGACCAAAGATCAGAAAAACCCCCTATGAATTGTTGAAAAACAAAAGCCAACTGTTGCTTACTTCAAAACTTTTGGGGTGCAAGTGTTTTGTACACAATAACAACAAAGAAAACCTTGACAAGTTTGATGCTAAGAGTCAGAAGCTATCTTCCTTGACTATTCTGAAGTGTCAAGGGCTTTCAAAGTGTACATATTAAAACCAAAACTGTTGAAGAATCACCACATGTATTTTTGATGAAAATTTCTTTTCCACTAATGATTCTAAATCTTGCAGGGAAAACAAGACAATTTCTAAATCTTGCAGGGAAAACAAGACAATGAAGAGGATGACCTCATTGTGGATTCTTCACCAACCGTTGAGGAGATTAACAACATTGAAGAGAACCTGAACAACAACTCACCATCTTCACTGGTTCAGGTAATATGCTCCAGAAGTGGGCACTTCCCAACAGATAATTTCTGAACCTCGTTTTCTAAGAGATCACCCATTAGACAGTGTAGTTGGCAACTTAAATGATAGAGTTAGGACCAGATCATCCTTTTGCAAAACATTGAAGAAGACTCACTAGCTCTAATTTCCCAATTGAACCCAAGTCAATTGATGAAGCCTTATCCAGTTCTGATTGGATTAATGCTATGCATGATGAACTTCATCAATTTGAAAGAAATCAAGTGTGGGAATTAGTGCCTAGACCTAGTGACCAAACAGTGATTGGCACTAGATGGGTTTTCAGAAATAATTGAATGAAGCTGGTCAAGTAATAAGAAACAAAGCTAGGCTAGTTGCAAAGGGGTATAACCAACAATTTGGAATTGACTTTGAAGAATCTTATGCCCCTGTAGCTAGACTAGAAGTTGTGAGAATTTTCCTTGCTTTTGCATCCTCCATGAAATTCAAAGTCTTTCAAATGGATGTCAAAAGTGCATTTCTAAATGGATATATAAAGGAAAATGTTTTTGTTGAACAACCTCCTAGATTTGAAAATGAAAAATATCCTAACCATGTTTTCAAGCTTAATAAGGCACTCTATGGTCTTAAACAAGCTCCAAGAGCTTGGTATGATCGTTTGAGTTCCTTTTTACTTGAAAAATGATATTCTAGAGGTAATGTTGATCATCACATTGTTCACAAAAATAGTAAAAATCAAATAATTGTTGTCCAAATTTATGTTGATGACATAATATTTGGATCAACTAATAAAGGCCTTTGAACTGAATTTTCAAATCAAATGAAGAATGAATTTGAAATGAGCTTAATGGGAGATTTAACATTCTTTTTGGGACTGCAGGTTAACCAAACCAATGACGGAATCTTCATCAGTCAAACCAAATATGTCAAGGAGCTACTGAAAAGGTTTGACTTTCAGAACCTTAAACACTCAAGCACACCCATTGCAATAAATGCTAAGCTAGAAGAAGACCCATCTGGTAAGTCAGTAGATCCAAAGACCTACAGAGGTATGATTGGCTCTCTGCTCTACCTTACTACTTCTAGACCTGACATTCAGTTTTGTGTGTGCTTATGTGCTAGATTCCAATCTAATCCTAAAGAAAGTCATATGCTTGCTGTGAAAAGAATTTTTAAATATCTTGTTGGAACATGTGACTTAGGAATTTGGTATCCTGCTGGTTGCAAGTTAGAATTGTTTGCCTATTGTGATGCTGATTATGCTGGGTGTAAGTTAGATAGAAAAAGCACAAGTGGCTTGTGTGTATTTCTAGGTGGGTGCCTTATTTCTTGGGCTTCTAAGAAGCAACATTCAGTTGCTCTGTCACTGCAGAAGCTGAATATGTTGCAGCAGGTAGATGTGGACTCAGATTCTCTGGGTGAAACATCAACTTCTTGATTACAACCAAGATTTAGGGTGTGTACCCATCCTATGTGATAACACAGTGCAATCAACCTTTCTAAAAACCCCATTCAGCACTCTAGAACAAAACACATTGAAATTAGGCATCATTTCTTGAGAGATGAGGTTGCAAAGAAGTCTTTTGAACTCCACTTCATTGAAACTGAAAAACAAATTGCAGACATATTCACAAAACCCCTTCCTGAAAATATTTTCATCTTTAAGGAGAGAACTTGGTCTTTGCAAGTGTCCACCTTCTTGATTTCTCTCTAGGTTTGGGTTGAGTGTTATGCATTGTCTAGGGGGAGTTTCGTTGCATTTCATAGCTCTTTGCTTCCTTCATTCCATTGTTCATATCTCTCTCACTTTCAATTCTAATTCTTTTTTTCTTACAATAAATTCTCCAACTCTTATTGTGTTGACACTTCAAGGTATATCAATAGTGAATTGGAGAAGGACAGTTATACTTGTCTGGAACCTTTCACTATGTGTGAGAACATATCTCCGCCAAGTACTAAAAGTTAATATGCAATAGTTGAGGGGAGCTTTTATTGTTCAAAGAGAATTTCTTTTCTGATTTCAAAACTTGCACAGTTTTAACTTTCATTTCTTTTGGCAATGAATCCTTCAACTCTTATTGCATTGAAGTTACTTGGTATATCAAATGGTGATTTGAAGAAGGACAAGTTAGGCTTGTCTGGACACTTTCACTATGCGTGAGAGCTTATCTCCGCCAAGTACCAAAAAATGAATATGCAATTGTTGAGGAGAAGTTCTTGTTGTCCAAGAAGAAAATTTCTTTCTGATTTCAAAATTACATATCTTTATTTTGATGAAAAATGGTTGAAATCATCATCTCAGGGGAGCTAGAAAATTCACAAGTCATCTTTTTTGCAAAATTCAAAACCCTTCTTGCATTTCATCAATTCCTTGCATGATGTCCTCATTCTAAAGTCTAGAGTCCACAAATGAACCTTGAGTGATTTATTATATTTCACTAATCAGCTTTCAACTATGTCTCTCAATCCACAGAAATTCAGATCTCTTCCTAGACTAAATAACAATTTGTGCCTTGAACTTAAAACATTTCCTTGTTTGCAACTGATGACTGGATGTATTTGAATTCTATCTCACAAACTCTCCAAAATCTTGTAAATCCAACAGAGCAATGGCATCTGTGCTGAGAAACTGCACACCTTCACAATGAATGAAGTGCCATGTATGTCATGAGGCATTATTGCTAACTCTGTTCAAAGGGGATCAAAATTGAAAATAAATTCAAAACTAAGCAAAAATGTGCTATGCTTTTTGATGATGACTGAGTAACTGGAAATATTGGCGTCTACAAAACGTATATTTTCATGTCAAAAAGTCATCATTTACCCCTTTGAGACTTGACAATGACTAAATCTTAAGTATCCAGGGACTATGGTGTGTAAAAAGCACTAGTACTTGAGTGAAAGAGATTTATATCATTTGATAGTTTGTTAAAGAACAAAAATATGAAAATTATTAGAGATTTGTTTAGAAAGAATCATCTTCTTCCTTCATCAAGTTGTTCTTTAAGTTTGTGTTTTACTTTCAACACAATTGTATTTGGTCTAGATGACATCTTTAATTCCTGAAAATTGAGAAATGGTAGTTTTTGGTTGATTGTTAGATACAGTATATCCCTCAATTTATCATCTTGTTGACTCAAGTCTTGGAATGCTAATATCCTGTTGGGAAATTGCTTGAAAACTTGATTTGTGATGAATTCTTGCAAAATATAACAAATGAATTTTTTAAGCCCCTTAAAAATCCTTGAAATGATAATTCCTCTCATTCTTTATCATTCTAAAGATGTCCCCAAATTTCTCAAAAATTTCCTCTTAAAAATTCAAATTTTCATCAAGGCCGTGTCGACACACATTGTGACCCGTGTCGACACACACTCTGGGTCAGGTCGACACACCCTCTTCATGTGTCGACACACCCCTTGCCATAATCCTTTTTAGACCATTCGGTTTATGATTACCCCTTGTTGTTCCTGCGGGACAGTGTACCACTGAACCCCTTTTGGGCATCAGGTCGACCCGACGGCCCTCTTTCTCATTGTTTCCGGCAAGAATCTCCACCATTTTCTCTCTAAATCATATCCACTCTTCAATCCCCTCTCAAATCTTCCATCTTCTTCAATTTCCACTCCACCCTAGCACCATGGTCCGGAAATTGGGTCCCCGGCGTGGCGCCAGATCAAGGGCATCTTCCAGGCCCATTCCGTGGAAATAGCCGTTGAGCAAGTTGAAAGAAGAACCAAGAGGAGAAACGATCCTGCTGAGCAACCAGGATCTTCTTCTGCGCCTCAGAGAGCTTCCAAGCGAGGTAGAACCTCCACTTCAGGCCGAGGTAGCCATTCTCCAAACCCTAGACAAGAATTCAGGGTTCCCCCTCTAAAGACCCTGAGGAATCCTCCTCTTCTTCTGAATCCTCTGAGTCTCAAGAAGAAGAAATCACCTCAGAGTCTCGTATTGCTGCCAAGCTTATCCTGAAGCCCAGAATTCTAGATTTGACAGACAATGAGCTAGCAAACTCATTCCCAGAAATTCGGACCTTATTTGCTTTTCAGTCTTGGTTGATCTTCATTTCAGACTTTCCTATCTTTTACCCAAGATTAGTTCAAGAATTTTACAAGAACTTAAAGTGCACAAAGTTTGGGTACAAGTCTTTGGTCAAAGGAGTCGAAATTGATTTACCAACAGACTTAGCTGCCACCTTGTTTCATGCCCCTGATAAAGGTGAAAATTGCAACAAATACCAATTTGACCTTCATGAAGCCTACACCTTCTCACAGGCCTACCCTCTGATGAGTCTGATCCCAAACAGACTCATGTCACCAAATACAACACCAATACTTTTTCCCCATCCTTGAGAATTATCCATCACATGTTAACAACCATAATTATCCCTCAAGGTGGTGGAAGGGACAGGTTGATAGAGACACAGAGGTTTATCCTGTATTGCATGAAAAAGGACATCAAGATAAATCTTCATGACATTATGTATCAGATAATGTCAGAAACAATTAGAAAGAACCTCAAAGATCACTCCCCTATGCTGCTCACCTCACATCAGTTTTTGAGCACTTTGGTGTGCCATTAGTAGGAGAGAATCCCAATCAATTCCCAAGTCAAACATCTACTACTTCAAGAACATAAGAAATTTATGGATTTAGATTGGAAGACAACCAGATAAGAAGAGGTCCAGTTCTATTTGAAGCTCCTGAAATACAAGAGGACCAGCCTCAAGTCCAAGAGGACCACCCTCAAGAGCAAGGGGATCAGCCTCCACATGTTGAGGGCCAGCCTCAATTCAAGAGGAACAGCCTCTTAGGCCAGAGGATCAAGTCCAATTGCCAGAAGTTCAAGTTCACTTTCTAGACTACCAGCATTAGTGTGGAGGATCAGCCTCAACATTCTCCTGAAGGTGACATTCTAGCTAATAGCCCTATCTCACCTCATTTTGAGCCCTCCTCATCCATTCCCCCTGACCTTGAACCTCCCACTTTCCAAGCTTCAACTTCTTCTGGTGGGTCCTCAATTCCACCAGAATTGTTCTCCTTCCTTAACTCCAAGTTTGATACTTTGAACTCATCAATTCATACAATGTCCGAAAGGTTTGAAGTGAGGATCAAAAGGTTAGAGAACAGAGTTTCAGCTAATTTCATTGAGCAGAAGGCAGCATCAGACTATGCAGCTCAAAGATTCACAGGCTCATTGGATCCCTAGCTGATGCCTCACAAGATCTGAAGAGCACCAACAAAAGCTAGAGATAGTTCTCCAGGGAATTTTGGCAAATTCCCAAGCAGATGTCTTCAACACCTCAGAGACCCTCTCTCAGCTACACATGACAAGGTGTGCCTTTGCTCACCTAGCTGATGACTTGGAGAGCATGAAAAACTTTAATGTTCACTTGGACAATCAGATTTCAGAACTGAAAAAGGAATTCAAGATCTTGTCCAGACCTGGTTGGTCAGTTGGTTCTTCATCAACCTCACAACCAATTACAGAAGATCTACACAGCATCCAAGTAATTTGATGGAGAACACCAATCGAATGGAACATTTTCTTCACACCAACTGACAACAATCCATGAGCAGATGAAGTCTAGCATGGCTTCCTTGGAGAAGAGGATGTCAGACATAGAGACAATCCTCCTTCCTCTTCCTCCTCCTCCTCCACCTTCTACTTAATGTAATCTTGTTTTGATGATGTCAAAGGGGAGAAAAAGAAAGAAAGAATGAATGAAAATCATTGTAATGTTTTGGGAGAAAATGAATGAACTTGATGTAATGTGTTTCTGAATTGAAATGAATGAAATGTTTGTTTGCTTGTCTTAATGAACTTGTTGTATCATTGTGAATGAAAATCTTTGTGTTTGAATACTTGTTAAGTTGCTTGACTTGTGTACAAAAATCTCAATTCAAGTAACATTGTGTTTCACAAATGCACCATCAATTGTTATTGAAAATTTTCAAAAAGTCTTTGACAAGTATAAACAAAGAAACACAAAATTTTGAATAACAAAAATTGCTTAAAATCACACTTCATCAAAACCACATTGAAATATGGATTTAATGTTGCCATCATCAAAAAGGGGGAGATTGTTGGGTTGAGTGTTTATTTACACTATTTCCCTCCTATTTTGATGATGACAAGAAGTGTTTTCAAAAGCAATTCAAATGAAACATGTCAAATTTATCATACCTGAAATCAATGTCAAAAAGCATATTTTAAATCACAGTTATCATTTATATTCATGATAAATCTTTTATCTAATGATACATGTGCTGTACATTTCAGGAACAATTTTTTCTATGAAAGTGTGTCGACACACCTCTCATGGTGTCGACACAAGGCCTCAGGTCCTAAGGCAGAAAATAGACAAATTTGCTAAAGTGTGTCGACACAAGCCAGATTGTGTGTCGACACGAGTTGGCCAATCCAAAAATCAAGCAACTCAGGTCGACACCATTGCAGAGCAGGTCGACACTAGCTCAAGCTCCCAGAACAGCCAATTTGCAGAATTGGGACAGGAGGTCAACACACTCTCAGAGCAGGTCGACACAGGATACCTTTCCAGAAGATCAAGCTGTCAACTTCCAGACAAGTGTGTCGACACTAGTTGGGTTGTGTGTCGACACCAAGGTCTACCAAAGACCATGCTTCAGCCTTCACTCAGTGTGTCGACACAGCTACCAGGGCAGGTCGACACACTCCATCAAGATTCCAACTTATCTGTATTGCTTGCCACGTGTCCTTCTAGGGCAATCAGAATCTTCCTAGGAACGCATGCCCTTGTACCCCAAAAGGGTATCTTTGGAATCCTAAGGCTATAAAAGTCTTTTCGTCCAGCCTTCACATCAGAGAAGTGACCCAACTCTCTTAGAGCCTCCAAAAAGCTCCTGGCGGCCAGAAAAGCTCGTGTCTCCTTCCTCTGCTCTCCAAGTGCTTCCAGAAGACCAATTTCCACCAATTCAAGGTGTGGGAATTGGAATTTGATTCCTGAAGACTCCTCTGAAGCATTCCAAGGAGGCAGATCCTGTAGAAGACTTCTTTGGTGAAGAATTCGAGGAAGATCCAACTTCTCAGATTGCAGGGCATCGACTTGGACTTCAAGCTTCACAAGTTCTTCCCAATTCAAGCTTCTACAAGGGAGTACACTGAAGAACGAAGCCTTTCAATACAAATTTATCTTTTCTTCTATTCTTCTGAGATATCTTTTGAGATTATGCAAGTGCTTCTGCATAACTCTCTTTAGAGTTCTCAACTTCGACTAGATCTATTGCTAGAGATCTTAGTCTTAAGTTGGTGTCTAGCAAGTTTTAGTGTGAGCTTTGTGCTCAAATTGTGTGAGCATTGTGCTCAGGTTGTTGTGAGCCGTCGAGCTCAGTTTGAGTTGTCAAGCTCAAGGTTGGTTTGAGCAGTCTTGCTCAGTGTTTCTAGAGTAGTCTTGCTCTAGAGGTCGTGTGAGTTGTATGCTCTGAAGTGTTGGAGTTGTTAGGCTCCTTTGGGTGTGTAGCCCAGTTGTGTTAGTGAAGCCTCACGGGTTGTGAGGGGTGGATGTAGGAATCACTTGGGTGATTTCCGAACCACCTAAAAAATCCTTGTGCATTTGTCTTCTGTGGTTTGATTGATTCATCCGCTAGATGCTTGCATAGGATCTGTTTTTAATTCACTTAATCAACTTCCTTCACATCTAAGTTTTTCAACTCACTCAAATCTAATCAGATCTGTAGTTTTTCACTGATAACATTGCCTCTAATTCTAAATAGTTTTCAAATTACTTAAGCTTCCGCAAAAGTGGCTAAGATCTATTCATCCCCCCCCCCCTTTTAGATCTTTTCCACACATTCATTTCGATCCTTGACCCCAAGGTCAAGAGGATCACCCTCCTGTAAATGAGGATCAACCTCAAATCCAAACTGAAGGTGAAATCCCAGTTCATGCCGCTCTCTCACCTCAATTTCAACCCTCCTTCTTTCACTCTCAATCTCCACAACCCTCATTCCAACCATCCACATCCTCTGGTGGCCTTCTATTCCACCAGAGTTGTTCTCCTTCCTCAATGACAAATTTGAAACCTTAAACTCCTCCATTCAAACCATGTCCACATCATTTGAGTTGAGGATTCAAAGACTGGAAAATACTGTATCTGCCAAGTTCATAGAACAGAAAGCTGCTTCAGACTATGCAGCTCAAAGGTTCAATAGATTGATTGGAACAATGGCAGATGCCTCACTGCAACTGAAGGAGCATCAAGACAAGTTGGAGACAGTTCTTAAGGGAATTTTGGCTAATTCCCAAGCAGATGTCTTCAACACCAAGCAAACATTGCATGAGATTTCCAGCACAAGACTGTCATTTGCTCATTTTGTGGATGATTTGGAAAGCATGAGGAACTTCAATGAGCACATTGACAAGCAGATAACAGATTTGACCAAGGAATTCAAGATAATGCAAAGACCTGGTTGGTCAGCTGGTTCATCATCATCCTCACAACACAGTGCAGCTGATCTATCCAGACTTCAAGCCACCTTGATAGAGAATTCAGATAGAATGGAACACTTTTTGTGCACAAAAATGACAACCATTCAAGATCAAATCAAGACTAGCTTGAATTTCATGGAGAAAAGACTCTCTGACATAGAGACCATTCTTCTTCCCATTCCTCCTCCTCCTCCATCTTCTACTTAATATAATTTCTTGTTTTGATGATGTCAAAGGGGAAGAAGAAAGAAATGTTTGTAATCTTTTGTTGGATTGAATGAAATGTTCTCTTTTCTCCTAAATGAAATGAAATGTTTTGATTGGCCTAAATGAAATCTTCATTGTGACTTCAATATGAATGAAAATCTTTATGTGAATGTGATTGTTTGAATACTTGTAAAGTTGCTTGACTTCTGTGTACAAAATTCTCATTTCAAGTAACATTGTGTTTCACAAGTACATCATCATCTGTTACTAAAGAATATCAAAAGGTCTTTGACAAGTTAAAACAAAAAGAAAATAAAATTTCGAATAACCAAAAAATTGCTTAAAATCACATTTCATCAAAACTTACTTTCATATGGATTTAATGTTGCCATCATCAAAAAGGGGAGATTGTTGGGTTGAGTGTAATTTCTTATCATTTCCCTCCTATTTTGATGATGACAAGAGGTGATTTTAAAAGCAATTTAAATGAAACATGTCAAAAATATTTCACCTGAAATTTATATTCAAAAAACATGTTTCAAAGCACACCTATCATTTGCACTAATAATAAAATATTTTACTAATGATATATGTGTTTAAATTTCAGGTACAAACCCTTTTTGCAAAAGATGTATCGACACACCCTTCCATGGTGTCGACACAACAACACAGATTCAAAGGCAAAAGGTAAAGAAATATTGAGACTGTGTCGACACAAGTCAAGAGTGTGTCGACACGAGCTCCAGTTTTTCAGGAATCAGTCTACCCAGGTCGACACACTCTCAGAGCAGGTCGAACCTGGACCCAGTTCCCAGAACAGCCAGTTTGCAGATTTGGGACAGCAGGTCGACACACTCTCAGAGCAGGTCGACACTGGACCCAGTTCCCAGAACAGTCAGTTTGCAGATTTGGGACAGTAGGTCGACACACTCTCAAAGCAGGTCGACACGGGACCTTCTTCCCAGAACATTAGTTCTCATATTTGGGACAGTGTGTCGACACCACCACCAGGGTAGGTCGACACACTACGGAAAGTTTGCAACTTGAAGTGGATGGCTGCCACGTGTCAGCCCAGGCCGATGGGGTATCATCCTAGGATCGTGTGCCCTTATACCTAAAGGGTATCTTTGGACTCTTTTGGGTATAAAAGGCCCTCTATTGGCCATCCATCCATAGAGAGAGACCCAACAAAGCTCTTAGAGCCTCCTGGAAGTTTCCTGGCGGCTACAAGAGGTTGTCTCCCTCCTCTGCTCTACGAGTGCTTCCAGAAGACCAATTCTCACCAATTCAAGTGTGAGAATTGGAGTGTGATCCTTGAAGAAACCTCTGAAGCATCCCAAGGAAGCAGATCATGTAGAAGCCTTCGTTGGAGAAGAACTCAAGGAAGATCCAACAACTCCAAAGTGCAGAGCATCGGTTTTGGACTTCAAGACTGCAAGCCTCTTCCCAATCCAAGCTTCTACAAGGGAGTACACTTGAAGAACGAAGCTATTTAATACAATTCACTGTACTTCTGTTCTTCTGAGATATCTTTTGAGATTATGCAAGTGCTTCTGCATAGCTCTCATTAGTGCTCTCATTTTCGACTAGATCTGTGCTAGAGGGTCTATGTCTTGAGTTGGTGTCTAGCAACCATTGTGTGAGCATTGTGCTCAAGTTGTGTGAGCATTGTCCTCAAGTTGTGTGAGCATTGTGCTCAGGTTGTTGTGAGCCGTCGTGCTCAGTTTAAGTTGTCTAACTCAAGGTTGTGTTGAGCAGTCTTGCTCAGTGGTTCTAGAGTAGTCTTGCTCTAGAAGTTGTGTGAGTTGTAAGCTCTCAAGTGTTGGAGTTGTCAGGCTCCAGTGGGTGTGTACCCGGTTGTTTTAGTGAATCCTCACAGGGTGTGAGGGGGGATGTAGGAATCACTTGGGTGATTTCCGAACCACCTAAAAATCCTTGTGCACTTGTCTATTTGTGGTTTGATTTCATTATCCGTTAGATGCTTGCATAGGATCGTTTAAAGTTCACTTAATCAACTGATTTCATATCTATTTTTACCAACTCACTCAAATGTCATCAGATCTGTGGCTTTTCACTGATAAAACTGCCTCTGATTCAAAAGTGTTTTTAAACTGTTTAAGCTTCTGCAGAAAGTGGCATAGATCTATTCATCCCCCCCTTCTAGATCTTATCCACACCTTTTCCTCGATCCTTCACCAACAAGTTTATTATTCAAATTATACATCCCTCAAATTAAGAGATTGGTGGGCTACATGTAGAGTGAAATCAAGACTATTCCCTGAGTTTGAGCTTCTCCCGACTGATGATGAGCTCGAAGGTGTTAATGACAACTTTTTCCAATCAGATCGGAGTGACGCACGAGAGTTGGCAGCTTCTACGCAGTACAATGTTCATGATATAAATGAAACAATTTGCTTACATAAGGATAACGAACAAGAAGAAGTTGACCCAAATGTCGCTGAGCGGGAGGTGGAGTCTGATGTGGAGGAAGACTCCCAGGATGATGAGGATGAATTCCAGGATGATGATGAAGATGATGCTGAATTAAACATGTCTTCAGCATCTGATGATGATATAGATAATATACTGCATATTTTGTAAGAAATTGGTGTTGTTGTTAATTACATGTTCATAATAAATTGCTACTTCAAATTGAGTGCTGATGACTGGCTATATCTTTATTTGTATCAATAGAGATATGGTACGTGGAGGACGCAGTCGGATGGTTGCCACGTCCGTTGGCAGAGGGTCCGCTACCCCGTCCACGACAGGTATACGTATGTGTAAACACAATATTCTAGAATTTATTGTTCATATTAAATGCATGAGAACTAACGTACATACAAGAAAGCAGGGACTGCCTCCCCGTCCACGTCTGCCTCCAGGTCTGCGCCGGTCATTCCAGCGATAGGTATATGCATATGTACACAAAAAACCATAGGGTATTATTGTTTATATTGATTTCACGAGAACTAACGTACATACAATTTTGCACGGACTGCCTCCCTATCCACGTCTGCGTCCAGGTCCGCGCCGGTCATTCCAGTGATAGGTATATGCATTTGTACTAAAAAATGGATATTATTTACGTATATTAAATTAACGAGATCTAACGTACATACAATTTTGCAGGGACTGCCTCCCCGTCCACGCCCATTGTCCCAGCGACAGGTAAATTTCTATATTGTTGTTTATTTGAAATTCATAATTTCTAATGTGTATGAAATTTTGCAGGGACCGCCTCCCTGCCGACCATCCGAGCAGTGCCACCTTCGTCTTCTTCCTCACCACAAGGTAAACGTATGTTTCAATAGATTAGTATGTTTGGTCTCTTGCAATTTATACAATAATAGTGTACTAAATTGTTTTCAACAGAGGTGGAGAGCCAGCATCCAGCAGCTGAGGAGGGGCCTCAGCTATCGGGACGACAACCATGCTGGATCTCAGGGTAAAGTTCATCATCTCAGTGTTACTGTATTTGTTATTTAGGATATATATTTCATGTAGAAAATTAATGTGGAATTGCAGGGGGAAGATAGATCCCAGTCCTGCTTCCCGCTATATTACGACGCTGGTCCACGCACATATTCCAGGACCAGTGGATGCATGGAGATACTTCCCGGTGCCAGTCCGGGATTTATTATTTGACATGTTTACGGTATTTTTATTTTTTAGAAGAGTTGAAGTCATTTATTCAATTATTATTAATTTGGGTTTATTGTAGAACGTTGATTAATTTTATTTCTTTACAGCGGAGGTTCGCGTTCACGAGACCCAAGGATCTCCCTCGAGCTCGAGCCATCTGGGAGATTTCGGCCCAGACTAATTTAAGAAAGTCGATGTGGGAGGTACGGGACAAGGCAATGAAGACCACAGGCAACCGGGATCCTATGGCTTGGCTGGATTACGGCCCTGTTTGGCTGCGGAGGGACTATTGGGAGTCCCTTTGCGAGCGTTGCGCTGCTGGACCATGGCAGCAGCGGTCACAGGCGTCAATACGCAACAGAGCAACTCAACCGCAGAAGAATGTGCATACTAGTGGGTCCGTATCTTATGCGACCCCAGTCAAAAATTGGTAAGTATTTTATGTTGGGTTCTCATATTGGAGAATGTTGGGTTACAACAAGTGCTTAAATGTTTTTGATGATGAGCAACACTAATTGATGTTATGTTTGTTTTTGATGATGAACATTTCATGAACAAGACGAAACAAATGTGTGTTATGAATGTGTGAAACATGATGAGAATGACAATTGGATGCAAATGAAACACATGTTTTATATGTTCATTATATCTCACTAATTATGTCTTTTAATGTACGTGTGAATGTACACAAGACAAAGCCCAAAATCCAAGTGCAAAAGAACAAGACAAGTTGCTGAAATAGTGCACCTGTCAACAGATGACAGTGCATCTGTCAACAGATGAATAGTGCATCTGTCGACAGATGATTTTCGCCTGTCGACAGATCCACTCAGAAATCTATTTCCAGAAAGCCCAGTCTTCCAGTTTTTGCAAACCTGTCAGCATCTGTCGACAGCAGCAAGTCGGCTGTCGACAGACGGAGTTTTGGGAAGATCTAATGGCCAGGATATGATCTATATTTGGGTGATCCCTTTTAGCACGACTCTCCATGTTTTAACACCCTTATATAAGGATCATATGAGGCTATTTTCGTAGCAAGGAGCCACCATACCAAAACCCTAAGCAAAGGTCAAGAAGAAGGCTTTCTTCCTACTGCCCTGCTTCATCTCTCTGCCCAGAACAAAGAAGAACAACCTTCCAAGCGGAGTTGAAGCCAGTTCGTCTTCAAGTCAAGCTTCTCCATCATCACGTGGTCTTCAAAGACGTGAAGCTTGAAGTCTTCTAGATGACTACCACGAAGTGTTCTCATCTGGATTTGTTCTATATCTCAGAACTCCTCCTCTTCCATACTTTTCACCAATCTATGTGTGTGTATTGATTGGATATCAGTGCGTGGATTTTGTGGAAGTGTGTGGTTTGTGATCTGTACAAGGGTTGTGTATAGATCATAGTGTGTGTGGTAGTGGTTCAAGCATTCCTTGTGCTTGATCCACGTGTGGATTGTTGTTCTGATTGCGTGTTTGCATCAGACAACGTGTGTGTGGTGTGTTGGTCAGATCAAGGCTAGAGGATCTGATCTATTGTGGACTTGATCTAGCGTGTGTGTGTGTGGTTGAGCCGGTGTGCTCGTGTGTGTGTTGTACTCAGTTCTTGAGTAGTGTGTCCTCACTGTGTGGGGGGTGGACGTAGGAGTCACGTGGTGTGATCTCCGAACCACCTAAAAAATCCCTTGTGCACTATGGTTTGATTTGTGGTTTGCATTGTATTGCGCTAGATGCATGCATAGGGATTTCGTCTACACACTACTTGTTAATTTGCTCACACACATTACATCAGATCAGAGGGGTTTTAATTGAGTAGATCTTTTAATTTGAAGTGATTTTTAAATTGCTTAAGTTTCCGCTGCAAATCTATTCAACCCCCCCTCTAGCTTTGCCATAACCGAATATCCGATCCTAACAATTGGTATCAGAGCAGGTTCTTTGTTTATCAGTACTGATTTGGCAGATCTATTTTTGTGCACTTAATTGCTCTGATTCCTAACAATGGTATCAGAGCAGGTTCTCTGTTCATCGGTTGTGTTTTAGGAGATCTATCTTTGTGTGCTTTACCGCTCTGATTCCTAACAATATCTTGCTTTGTTGAGTGGGTTTAAATCTGATTCTGATCTGACTTGATTTGATTGAACTAATTGATTGCCTTTTGATCTCACTCAATATTTTGTTGATTGGTCTAATCATCTGAAACATATTCAGAAATATGGCTAAGTTCTCAAGCATCATAAATAGACCTATGATAATTGAGTTTGATGACAAGGTTGATGAAATGCAGGTCTCCTCTATGAAAACATGCAAGTCTAGAAAGGGAACGGAAGAAAAATGCCACATGGCTCATGGCAGCTCAAGAGGCTCTTCCCGTTCAGACGAATCTGAAGGAACACATCTGTCAGAGAAGTCAAGATACTCTCAAAGGTCAGGTAAATCCAATTCAGATCCATTTGATGCATCAATATCAAATTCTGATTCAGAGGATGATATATCCTATGACGAATTGATAGAATGCTATGAGCACTTGTCCAATCAATTTAAGAAGGTAAAAACTCAAAACAAGAAGCTAAAAGAAAAATTGGATAAGAATGAAATGAGAATTGATAATGCTCAAGCATTCTATGAAGAAAATGAAAAATTGAAAATGGAGAATGAAAAATTGAAAAATGAAGTCAAAAGCTATGAAATCAAGTTTTCTAAGTTGAAAGAAGATCATGATCAGGTTGAATCTGAAAAATGTTGATTTGAAAAATGAAAATGAAAAATTGATTGATCATAATGAGAATCTCAAATTTGATAATGATCAATTGAACAAACAAATCTCCAACATGGCTCATAATCACCAAATAAAAGAAAATTGCAATCAACTGTTTGAGGAGAATAATCATCTGAAAAAGAAGATTGAAGGCTTGTATCATAACAGATTAAATGATGAATGGAACAATGCTAAGCAGAAAATGCTGACTTGGAAAATCAAAATGTTCAAAGTGAAATTGAAAGGAACAAAATACAAAATGGTCTGGATGTCATGAAAAGCCAACTTCTAACTTCTGAAAAAGAAATTGTTGCATTGAAAGCTGAAAAGAAAAATTGAACAAAAAGCTCCAAATAAGAAAAATGTTCAAAAACAAAATAAAAATTTGAACAAAAATGCAACAATTAGAAAGAATCATGTTTCAATGAAAACCAGAAAAAGAAAATGGAGAAGAAAACAAGAGTCTACAGGGTCTCTACACCTCCTCCAGAGGCCCAGAATGTTTCAAGGAAATCTCCAACTCCACATCATGCCAAGAGATACCAAAGGGTACCACCTCCTTCTTCTCAACCCAAGGGTGATCAAAGGTACTCTAAAGGATCTCAGAGATTCCAACAAATGCAATCACACTATGGTAAGCTCCAGGTAAATGCTCAACCCGTTTGCTACAAATGCAATAAACTTGGTCATCTTGCTAAATTCTGCTGGAAGAAAAATCAACACTCTCATAAAAATCATGATGTTGTGCATGCTTCAACGCTCCATAATAATCCATGTGTTCATACACACAAGGATAAACATGTTCATAAAGATCAGAAATTTCATGTATCTATGAACAGGAAAACTGCACAAAACAATAGAAATCCAAAAACCAAATCACTTTGGATTCTGAAATCTTCATTGTTAGATTCTAACATTAATGTCATTGTAGTACCCAAGCAAGTGTGGGTCCCAAAACAAGCTTGATCAACAAGCTGAGATGTCTTGCAGCCAAAAATTAGAAATGGATTCATGCCATTGGTTGTGCAAGGCAAGAAATGATGGAGAACAAAGGTAAATTCTTTTTTACTGAGATTGAAGACTGTTCAGGTAAAATCTCTTTGTCACTTCAGTCTTGAACTGCAAGAATTGAAATGGATTTTTAATTCTATCTGAGGAATGAAGAATGTATTTTGTTGATACCCCCACATGACAATGCCACTTAGCAATTGGAATCATGCCATCCTACTTGTGTAACTGTGTTCATGACCTCTTGGTATATCAAATGATGACATGTGGAAAAACAAGTTATGCTTGTTTGGAAACTATCATTATGCGTGAGTAAAATACTCCGCCAAGTACCAAAGTCATGTAATGCATAAGGCTAGTTGAGTGCTTAATAATTTGTGAATTGATTGATACATTTACTATGCATGTGTTATGGGGGAGTAAATTTGAAAGTGCTCATATGCTCATGAAATCTATGTGCAAGTGTTTGTCATGAATGTATATATATCATGCTTGAAAGTTGTCTCATCACATGCACATCTTATGGGGGAGTAAGTTCAAGGTAGGTTGAGTGAAATACTTGAGAGATACCCTTCATATTCAATGTGTATTTATCCCTCAATCTTATGGTTCAAATCACTCTTAATTCAAAGCCTTAAATATGATGTTTCAAGGCCCCTGTCGACAGCCCCAAACAGTCTGTCGACAGATATGACTTCACAGAAACCAGTTTTTGAACTCTGAGTGTTTCTGTCGACAGACGAATTCCATCTGTCGACAGCCAAGCACAGTTCTTGACCTCCTAGAACCAAGCCTTTCAGGCCTGTGTGCATCTGTCGACAGGCACATTCTTGTTGTCGACAGATACACATTTTCTGTAAATTCTTCATCCTTCTTCATAATTTCTTCATGAGTATGTTCATATCATTGATGCAAGGGGAGAATTGGGTATAAATATTCATTATAACCTTTCATCCTCACATAGTATCAAAGACATATGGTTAATCACAATGATTTTGAAATAATATTTTGTGATTGAGTCTAGGTTGTATCATCTACAAAACATTGAACAAATCTAATGATTTTAACCTAACTCACTTGAATAACTCCCTTGTGGATGATCATGTTCCTATATGGATTGACAAGTAAGAAGGTTTTTGAACTTAATGTCTTTGCATTGGCCTTTGACCTTAATAAACCTTTTGAACTTGATTTTACAACTTAAAAAAAAAAGGAGAAAAGCTACCTATTTCTAAAGTCAAAAATAAAAAAAAAACAAATATGTGAATTGGGATAAAGACAGAGCAATGATGAGTATCACTGAGTAACCGGGGACACGGGCATCACAAATGTATGTCTTCGCGTCAAAAAGTTTTTTCATTATCTCTGCACAATGGTATGATGGTCACTCACACTGAGTAACTGGGAGTACGGGCATCCCTCATGTCTACCTTCACGTCAAAAGGTGAAAGTGATCCTAATTACTACTTTTCCCACGTTAACTTGACAATGAAATAATTCAATGAAAGAAATAGAGTGTAGCCTCCAAGATTTAAATCAAGGGCAATATGTTGTCTATTGTCAATTGTTCATGTAGACATTGCCTTCATTTACCAACTGAACATCACCCACTAAGGTACATGACTTTCTTCAATGGTTTTATTCAAAAGGGTTATCTCATTTTCATTTGTTTTTGAACGATGTATTCTAAATGCTATAACTTGAGATTCCCGGAGTATTGTCTCTTAACCATTGTAGAATTTTTATGTGTCTTAATACTAGTGTTTATGACATTTTGTAGTGGGTATCAACCTATTCTCAACCTTGCAATCTCATTTGAACACTCATTCCCCACTCATATCTTTCACAATTCAATTATGTGGTCACACAATTCTTTGCTTCATTCTTTTACTTGTGTGCACTCATTATCTTTTTGGATGTTGCCAAAAGGGGGAGAAACATCAATTGTGCAAAAATTGAAAGTTTTGTCATCATCAAAAAGGGGGAGAATGTTGGGTTCTCATATTGGAGAATGTTGGGTTACAACAAGTGCTTAAATGTTTTTGATGATGAGCAACACTAATTGATGTTATGTTTGTTTTTGATGATGAACATTTCATGAACAAGACGAAACAAATGTGTGTTATGAATGTGTGAAACATGATGAGAATGACAATTGGATGCAAATGAAACACATGTTTTATATGTTCATTATATCTCACTAATTATGTCTTTTAATGTACGTGTGAATGTACACAAGACAAAGCCCAAAATCCAAGTGCAAAAGAACAAGACAAGTTGCTGAAATAGTGCACCTGTCAACAGATGACAGTGCATCTGTCAACAGATGAATAGTGCATCTGTCGACAGATGATTTTCGCCTGTCGACAGATCCACTCAGAAATCTATTTCCAGAAAGCCCAGTCTTCCAGTTTTTACAAACCTGTCAGCATCTGTCGACAGCAGCAAGTCGGCTGTCGACAGACGGAGTTTTGGGAAGATCTAATGGCCAGGATATGATCTATATTTGGGTGATCCCTTTTAGCACGACTCTCCATGTTTGAACACCCTTATATAAGGATCATATGAGGCTATTTTCGTAGCAAGGAGCCACCATACCAAAACCTAAGCAAAGGTCAAGAAGAAGGCTTTCTTCCTGCTGCCCTGCTTCATCTCTCTGCCCAGAACAAAGAAGAACAACCTTCCAAGCGGAGTTGAAGCCAGTTCGTCTTCAAGTCAAGCTTCTCCATCATCACGTGGTCTTCAAGACGTGAAGCTTGAAGTCTTCTAGACGACTACCATGAAGAGTTCTCATCTGGATTTGTTCTATATCTCAGAACTCTTCCTCTTCCATACTTTTCACCAATCTATGTGTGTGTGTATTGATTGGATATCAGTGCGTGGATTTTGTGGAAGTGTGTGGTTTGTGATCTGTACAAGGGTTGTGTATAGATCATAGTGTGTGTGGTAGTGGTTCAAGCGTTCCTTGTGCTTGATCCACGTGTGGATTGTTGTTCTGATTGCGTGTTTGCATCAGACAACGTGTGTGTGGTGTGTTGGTCAGATCAAGGCTAGAGGATCTGATCTATTGTGGACTTGATCTAGCGTGTGTGTGTGTGGTTGAGCCGGTGTGCTCGTGTGTGTGTTGTACTCAGTTCTTGAGTAGTGTGTCCTCACTGTGTGGGGGGTGGACGTAGGAGTCACGTGGTGTGATCTCCGAACCACCTAAAAAATCCCTTGTGCACTATGGTTTGATTTGTGGTTTGCATTGTATTGCGCTAGATGCATGCATAGGGATTTCGTCTACACACTACTTGTTAATTTGCTCACACACATTACATCAGATCAGAGGGGTTTTAATTGAGTAGATCTTTTAATTTGAAGTGATTTTTAAATTGCTTAAGTTTCCGCTGCAAATCTATTCAACCCCCCCTTCTAGCTTTGCCATAACCGAATATCCGATCCTAACATTTTATTGTTCGATTCATATATACATATGGATTATTATTGTGAAACTAACTAATTTTGTTAAATTTTAAGCATCACGACCTGGAGCGTGCCCCTACTTTCCGCGAGTTATTTGACCGGACTCATAAGCGGAAGGGGACGGATGACTATGTTACCGAGAGTGCCCGCACGATTGCTGTAAGTCAAGCTTTAAATTTTGAATTCAATTATGATATTAAAGTAATTTGTTTTCAATAATTTAATTTTAAATTATTTTACAGGAGACGTACGATAGGACGATGCCGGAGCGCTACGTAGAGGGCACTCCCCAGCCAGATTTGGATGCGGACGCTTTGGTCGAGGCAGCGGGAGTGCCGAGGAAGGGTCGAGTGTACGGCTTTGGGGACAGCCTGGATACTCATCGAGTGTTGTCCTCATATGACAGTTCGATCGCTCCCCCGGCACACGCGAGTTCATCTTCTGCGCCGCCCGTCAGTAGTGTAGAGGACATTAGAGGCATCATTCGGGAGGAGCTACGTGCAGAGCTACAGACGCAGCGGGTAGAGCTACAGACGCAGCGGGTAGAGCTACAGACGCAGCGGGTAGAGCTACAGACGCAGTTCAGCGATATGGTTCAGCAGTTCATCTCAATAATGCAGGGAGTACGCCCCACACAGCCAGCAGCTCAGGTCAGTATTAGTATTAATTTCATATACTTAGGATTGGGTCGGGCGTTCAATTGACGGATCTAAAAAACAACAAATTACATATAAAGGGTTAAAACACACAACCCGGGGGTCCAAAATCCCAAATAGGGATCTGATCGGCATGCCGTTTTCTCCGACTCGACCGGGTGGGTTAAAGTGACGTGTGGGAACTGACGGAATCCAATTTGGATCTCCGGATTGGGTGGGCATTGAAATGACGGATCTAAAAAACACCCAAGTATATATAAAGGCTCAAAACACACAACCCGGGGGTCCAAAATCCCAAATAGGGATCGGATCGGCGTGCCGTTTTCTCCGACACGACCCGGTGGGTTAAAGTGACATGTTGGAACTGACAGAATCCAATTTGGATCTCCGGATTGGGTTGGGCATTGAAATGACGGATCTAAAAAACACCCAAGTATATATAAAGGGTCAAAACACACAACCTGGGGGTCCAAAATCCCAAATAGGGATCGGATCGGCGTGCCGTTTTCTCCTACACGACCGGGTGGGTTTAAGTGACGTGTGGGAACTGACGGAATCCAATTTGGATCTCCGAATTGGGTTGGACATTGAAATGACGGATCTAAAAAACACCCAAGTATATATAAAGGGTCAAAACACACAACCCGGGGGTCCAAAATCCCAATAGGGATCGGATCGGCGTGCCGTTTTCTCCTACACGACCAGGTGGGTTAAAGTGACGTGTGGAAACTGACGGAATCCAATTTGGATCTCCAGATTGGGTTGGGCATTGAAATGACGGATCTAAAAAACACCCAAGTATATATAAAGGGTCAAAACACACAACCTGGGGGTCCAAAATCCCAAATAGTGATCGGATCGGCGTGCCGTTTTCTCCGACACGACCGGGTGGGTTAAAGTGACGTGTGGGAACTGACGGAATCCAATTTGGATCTCCGGATTGGGTTGGGCATTGAAATGACGGATCTAAAAAACACCCAAGTATATATAAAGGCTCAAAACACACAACCCGGGGGTCCAAAATCCCAAATAGGGATCGGATCGGCGTGTCGTTTCCTCCGACACGACCGGGTGGGTTAAAGTGACGTCTGGGAACTGATGGAATCCAATTTGGATCTCCGGATTGGGTTGGGCATTGAAATGACGGATCTAAAAAACACCCAAGTATATATAAAGGGTCAAAACACACAACCCGAGGTTCCAAAATCCCAAATAGGGAATGGATCGGCGTGCCGTTTTCTCCGACACGACCGGGTGGTTAAAGTGACGTGTCGGAACTGACGGAATCCAATTTGGATCTCAGGATTGGGTTGGGCATTGAAATGACGGATCTAAAAAACACCCAAGTATATATAAAGGCTCAAAACACACAACCCGGGGGCCCAAAATCCCAAATAGGGATCGGATCGGTGTGCCGTTTTCTCCGACACGACCGGGTGGATTAAAGTGACGTGTGGGAACTGATGGAATCCAATTGGATCTCCGGATTGGGTGGGGCATTGAAATGACGGATCTAAAAAACACCCAAGTATATACAAAGGGTCAAAACACACAACCCGGGGGTCCAAAATCCCAAATAGGGATCGGATCGGCGTGCCGTTTTCTCCGACACGACCGGGTGGGTTAAGTGACGTGTGGGAACTGACGGAATCCAATTTGGATCTCCGGATTGGGTTGGGCATTGAAATGACGGATCTAAAAAACACCCAAGTATATATAAAGGGTCAAAACACACAACCCGAGGGTCCAAACTCCCAAATAGGTATCGGATCGGCGTGCCGTTTTCTCCGACACGACCGGGTGGGTTAAAGTGACGTATGGGAACTGACGGAATCCAATTTGGATCTCCGGATTGGGTTGGGCATTGAAATGACGGATCTAAAAAACACCAAGTATATATAAAGGTCAGAACACACAACCAGAGGGTCCAAACTCCCAAATAGGGATCGGATCGGTGTGTCGTTTTCTCCGACACGACCGGGTGGGTTAAAGTGACGTGTGGGAACTGACGGAATCCAATTTGGATCTCCGGATTGGGTTGGGCATTTAAATGACGGATCTAAAAAACACCCAAGAAACGATGGATCTAAAAATAGTATCTAATTAAACTTGAGAAATAATCACATATTTTATATTTAATTTTTGAAAATAATATGTCTTTTAATTATTATTAATGTTTCTCATATTAATTTTTTTTAATATAGGATCCACCTCCGGCACCTGACAATGACGAGGCAGGGACAGCAGACGATCCAGCAGATCTGTCTTGACTTTTTATATTTATTATTTTGTATGGTTTTATATTTATTGTATTTTATGTTGATCGTGAGTATTTATGAAATTTATGAATATTGTCGTGGACGGCCACGCTAGAGGCAGAGATGGCGGAGCTGCGCCTACGCCTGGAGGCAGCGGAGGTGACGCGATGGCATCAGGAGGCTGAGGAGGCGACGAGGTGGCGCCAGGAGGCTGAGGAGGTGTTGAGGTGGCGCACCGAGGCAGGCGACCTGCGCACCCAGCTGGGGGAGGAGAGGCATCGCTGCGAGCTGTTGCGGTCCGAGATGAAGGGCCTGGAGAGGGCTCTAGCTTTGGTCGGACGCAGCCACTCAGCGGCTAACAGGAGAGGCATTCCGAGCGGTTCTGCCGGACATTATTTGACCGGTTCCTCCAGACGGCAGAGGAACAAGGAGGAGGCACGTCGGCACAAGAGAGCGCCGGAGGGGAGTGAGACTGCTCCGAGAGTGATGGCTCCTCCATCTCCCCGCCCGCCTGAGGGTACAGGGGAGAACGGCTAAGGGCTTGTACTTTTGCTCCTTTTTTGCTATGATGATGATGTACATGTATGATATGGAATGGATGGAACGGATCCTTTTATCGTATGACTTGCGACCTAGTGAGAGTGACGGGTCAGATGCGAGTGCCGCTTTCTTTCTTTTGCACCCTGCACACTTAGACAATCACGAAACAAGTTAGATCCGTTCTTAGGCTTAGCCCCTTACCTTAAAAATGCGACGAATGACCAACCTTGATAAATGGTCAAGGGGCTAAGCCTTATTAAATAGGCAATAGACATAAATAAATGACATGCATGAGCAGGTGAGTGGAGTAGTTGAAAACACATTTTTGGAGTTTTTGAAATATTCGATTTTTTTTTAGTTTTGAAATATTTGGTTTTTTTTGAGTTTTGAAATATTTGATTTTTTTTGGAGTTTTGAAATATTTGATTTTTTTGGAGTTTTGAAACATTTGATTTTTTTGGAGTTTTGAAATATTTGATTTTTTTGGAGTTTTTTAAATATTTGATTTTTTTAGAGTTTCGAAATATTTGATTTTTTTGGAGTTTTGAAATATTTGGTTTTTTTGGAGTTTTGAAAGACGCCTAAAGCCGGCGTTAGCCCTTCCTGAAATAAGATGAGCGAGACGGAAGGTACTCGCCCCTTTGGGCCACAACACTTAGACCGGTTCGAGCCGCTGGTTTGGAGTCTTGATCACCTCTGGTTCTCGCCACGGACCTCACTAGGCTAGGACGTGCGCAGAGGGGTGACAATGCCTCGGGAACTACCCTTAGTTGACGCTGCAACTACTTAAGCAATACCCAAGAGGTGATTCGGTCTTATAGGGAGAAATGGAAGATTATTTAAAGAAAGTCTTGTGTAGGTTTAGGGATGTTGGGTTCGACTACTTCCTACAGCATACCCTTCAGAGATTGGGTCTGTTGTGGAGGGACATTATGGTCTTTTGCTATGGACTTGCATTATTTAGGGCATGCGTACGACCGGGCTCATGAGCGTCCCACGGGGACTTTGCCACTCTTTGCGATACCCCTATCGAGTTATGGATTTCCTTTTTCCTTTCTTTTGTTTCTTTGCTTCTTTGCCCTTTGTTGTTTTGACCGTCCCTGTTTGAGACTTGATCTCGTCAGAACATGCTTTAGGTTGACGACCTTACCCTTACAATCCTTTGCCCCTACACTTCGACTGATTATAAGAGAATGACCGACGCATCGCTAGAGTAGGACCCACACAGTTGCGGCCTCTACCAAGTGCAGCTACCCGAGCTTGCCGTGCGTGTGTGTTAATCCTGACTTAGAATGACCCTTGACGATTAGGGAGGGACTTTAGACTATCAACACAGGGTTATTCCCCGATCTAGGTGTTGTGGCCTCACACCTATAGGCCTAAGGATAGAATCGTTTGAGGTACAACCTGTTCCATGGATGTGACAATTCGACACCCTCAGCGTTAGTTAAGCGATAAGCATTCCGGGTACACTTCCCTCACAACGTACGGACCCTCCCAATTAGGTTGTAGTTTGGACATAGAACCTCCGGGTTTGATAAAAATGCGTTTCAATACCATATCACCTTCTTGGAATTTTTGCTCAATTACCTTCTTTTCGAAAGACCTTGAGATTCGCCTTTGATAAGAGAGCACATGGTTGGCTTCCATAAGCCGCCTTTCATCTAATAGCTCCAATTGGACTAGCAACGCCTCTCGATATTCGTCATGATTTAGTTCCTTATCTAATTGGACTCTTAGCAAAGGAATTATAATCTCCTATGGAACTACCGCCTCCATCCCATAAGTGAGGGTGTGCGGGGTTTGTCCTGTGGGAGTGCGGATGGAGGTACGATAGGCCCATAGAGCCTCTACTAGCTTCTCTGGCCAATCGGCGAACTTGTGCGACTCACAGGTTTTCTTCAAGATTTTAAGAAGGGTTTTGTTGGTTGCTTCAGCTTGGCCATTGCCTTGTGGGTAATATGGAGATGAATGATGCAGATTGATGTTATATTTCTTACAGAGGTCCTGGAGTTCTTGTGAGATGAACTGTGGCCGGTTGTCCGTGACGATGCTGCTTGGCACTCCGAACCACGAGATGATGTTCTTCATGATAAAGCGGCACACTGTGGATGCTTTGATTTCTGCGAATGATTTTGCTTCTGTCCACTTGGTGTAATACTCAGTTGCTGTTAGGATAAAGGATTTCTGCTTGTTTGAGCATTAGGATCACCAAGAAGGCCAACAATATCGAAAGCCCACATGGAGAATGGCCAAGGTGGGTGGGAGAGTGGATGGAGTGAGGAGGAAGGAGCATGAATTTATCAGCGTGGAGTTGACACTTGACACACCTACGGGTAGATGGTACAGTCTTTTCTAGGGTTGGCCAATAATAGCCCTGCCTATGATCTTCTTTGCAAGCATTTGACTGTTGACATGTCCTCCGCATTCACTAGCATGGGCTCCTTCCCCTATCTCCAAGCTTCATCGTCGCTGTAGCAACCTGAATTTTTTGTGAAAATAAAAATTTAATAAAGAATTAAAAACTAGCTAAATGGATATTTAATAGAGCATTAAAAAACCCATTAAATGGAAAAAGTAATGGGCTTTGCTTAATGGATCTTCTAGAATTATTGGGTTCAAAAAATATGAATTTGCAAGGGGAGAATAATATGAAAATACCCTAAATTCGGAGTGTAATATATCATAATTGGAAAGGGGTTATTAAAGCAATAAAAGTGGCAATTAGAGTTGGAAATTGGATCCTAAACCTACCCCATATAGTCTAGCACGAATTTAGATACTATCCTAACCCAATTAGAGATGGAAAGCAAGAGAGGAAAGGTGGAGTTAGGAAATCTCAGAATTAAGAGGATTTGAGTAGTAGTAGTAGGAATAGGAACTTGTATTTATATAAATACACCACTTAAACCCTCTTGGCCGACCTAGCTCGTTGCCAAGGTTTTTGGACTTGGAGAAGAGGCCAAGGAGGAGAGGATCTCATGGGGAGAAGGAGTTCTTGAAGCTTCTTCCTCGTTCTTGGAGTTCTAAGCCCTAGAAGATAAATCGAGTCAAAGGTAGCATTCTCACAAGCTAAAAATCTGAAATTTGTCTGTAGGTTCTTCCTACCCTCTGAACGAAACCCCCAAGTTTCATATTTTTCCATCCATCCTATCTTTTGTTCTTAATTTTTGAAGTTCTGCAAACATGATAACCCCGAGACATCATGTTAAATCCATATCTCCTTGTATACTTGATCCATGCTATGAAGTTTTATTGTAAATACTTGATCTTGTTAGGGGGTTTTGACCCTGAAAGCCCTAATTTTTGTTGAGCATGTTGCTCGAAATAATTAATCTTGCTCTGTGTATCATGTTCTATGTTACTCATTCTTGTTCATTCTCAACCATGTTCAAACCATGCTCCCTCTCGAATCCCTATTTTACTGGAAGTACTCTCGCATGTCTAGTTTCATTTGCCACTAATTTCATGATTTTTCATCGCATACATATTTAGTTATGATTTCTGAACGACCCTATATAATATCTGAATATTCTGGTCCGCAATCCAATGTCTGGTGATTCCTGTCAGAGCCAGGCGCAGACCACCGGATTGCGACAGGACGATATGTCGCCTTCTGAGTCTAATTCCGACCGGCCACCTGTCGCGTTCTCAAGCCGTCGCGATGCCTTCCTTGTCGCTTTCTGAATGCGACAGTACCTACGTCACGTTCTGGCCTTCTGTCCTGGCAGCCATGTCGCAAACCTTTGCAGGTCCTGTCGCTATCTGCCTACCCCTGTCGCAACCTCACTGGCCTAGTCGCCTTCACAGGAATTTTGGTGAAAAACCCATAGAAATATTTCTGTCACTTTCTAAATAATCCTTACGCCTTTTACAGTTATACCCCCAGTAAAAACCTTGCCTAAAAATGGAGCATATTGAATAATTTTAAATACCTCTTCACGACTTATTTCTATCTATGATTTCTCTTGCACTTGCACACACATGAACCATCCATGGTGGCTGAAATTTGACAGAAAATATCTCATAATGTATCTGGTAAATTATTACAATAAATTATATTAATTCCCTATTTAAAGGACTTTAGTCGTCTCTGCTTTTTGCTTATATACCGATATCGATGCTCCACTATCTAGAATTCCTCTAGAACGTCGAGTACCGTTTTATATACACACTTACTGGCTTGTGGTGAACTCTCCGTCGGATATTCCTTTCGCCGGACTAGGGAACTCTTGTACAAGGCTCCGTAAGTCTCCCTGATCATGGATTCACACATGGTCGACGAGCCAGTTGTACCCTAACACCCATTACACCTTTAGGGATCGATATGATCCAAACGGCTATTAGAAGTTAGCTCTTATCTTAAATCACGACGAACTCTGGACCTGTGCATAACAAGGCCAGTGGTAGGGTCGTGAGTTCCACCTGACTGCCAACACCATGTGCGTGTGTTGTGCAACTGTTACTATCGCTTGTTACTCGGAAAGTACGTGCATTGTCCCTTAGATCTCGTCTATACTCGACTCGTCATTTATCACGTTCACTCCACTATCTCGTCTATTCATCTAGTGATCTCATCTAGTTCTTGGTACTCTCTATTGGCCATTAAATGATTGGGTCTATGATAAAAAACATGACTATGCTAGGCAACATTATAAGGGCCCGATCTGGTCCTTGGGAGGAGCACCTGAAAGGCTATAACTCGCGGGGGTCTAATGATCTGGGTGATGGCATACACCTAACGCATGAACACGCAAGATTTGATCTATGGTAACAATTAATCAAACAGTCAATTATTGGTTTACTTGAATCTCGTGGTTGAAAGAATATCGACCAACACTTGCTATCGTGACTTGTGCACTATTGTGCAACTTACTTGTTATCTTGTTATACGGCCAATCGATATCAACACTTGTCGTGCTATACTCTGTGCATTGTGCTATTGTTCTCGTTACCGTGTACCAGTACTTTCTATATGTTTCTCGTTACTCTCTCTAGTATCCTGCTTTACAAGACATTAAACACTTAAAGCATGCTTGATCTGAGATTTAAGTCTACTGGGCGTTATCGCTCACCTGCATTATTTGTCGTTGTGTTCTCAGGTGAGACGAGGATGAACCATACACTCAAGAGGACGGGGATGACCTGGAGTGATGTCTTGAGTACCTAGAGACTATTGTTATATTAGCGTTATAGTAGTTAGTTTTGAAGTTTAGTCTTTTGCTGTATTGCAATGTAATCGGGCCAATAGGTTGGCTCTGATATTAGTGGTTTGTAACTAGACATTTGAAAAAGTTATTAATGAGAAAGATGTGCTTAGTATTTTCTTTGTGCAAGGTTTGATGTCTAGCGCTCGCTCTATACCCGTTCACTTGCAACTGCCTCGCGTTCCGATATTCCGCGTCGGGGCGTGATAGTCACTCAGACATCTTAAGAGAACCCATTGAGAGCCCGCTTGTACAGACTTCTCCAATGACTGTATACCTTAAGGCGGCTCTTCTTATGGCCCTGCGATCTTCTGCGCTTACCCTCGGGATACGTCCCCTCCTTGCAGTATGCTCGATCTCAAAATACCAAGGTAGCTCTTCATCTAGGATTTCTCAAGATTGGTTAGCATGACTTGCTGCGCTCCTCTCTTCTTAGCCCTCTCTTCTAAGGTTGTCCTAAGGTTGTTGAACCAAGGATCTGGATAGATGGAACATCGGGCCGTTGGAAGACAATTGTCTCAGTCCGCCGACTTAGAGGGAAGGATAGAGACGAAGCTAGCAACGCTAAGGTGTCAGCCAGGATGTTCTGTGAGCGAGGAGTATGGATATAGATAAGCTTTCGGAACTGCCTTGCCAACAACGTGACAGGTCTGATATGGCTTGAGCTTCGGGTCACGAGTGCGGTAAGTTGAGAGCACCTGCATAGAACGAGCTGAGATCTCCTATGATTCTAAGGTGGGATGCACCTAAGATATAAGCGTGCTGAGGCCAGCGAGGAGAGCTTCGCTCAGACTGCATGTTGTTGGTAGCGGGGAAGGTGAGTTGATAAGCGATGGGGATGGTAAGCCTTCCGTGGTGAGCAGCACAGCTCCAATGCCCCGTCCTAAGAATTGAGGGCGCCATCGAAATGGAGGGACCAGAAGGGGTCTTTGATAATAACTGAGAGTTCCTCGTCGGGGAATCCTCCCGAACATGATCACTGTGAGGGAGTGGAAGATGGGCCAGATGCTTGGCGATAGCATATCCTTTGATGGCCTTTTGCACCACGAAGGAGATACGAATTGTGAGAGGAGCTCTGCCAGTGTGCAAGCGATCAGAGAGGACGGGTTTCTCTAGAAGATAGCGAGTAGATCCATTCTCGAGATCAGCTTGACCTCGTAGCAAGGAAATAGTGCTTGAGCTTTTGGACCACCCACACGAGTGCGGCACAGGTTTTGTCCACAGTGGTGTACTTGGATTCGGTGGTGGTTGAAGAGCTAGAGAGATAGTACGCTGCTCTTCTTTGCCAGATTCATCATGTTGGGCAAGGACAGCACCTAGGGAGTCCTCAATGACCGAGAGGTATAGGATAAGTGGTTTCTGGGTACAGGAGGCTGCAGAACGGGGGATTCATGAGATAACTCTTAAACTCATCGAAGGCTACTTGGCATTTATCATTCCATTCAATTTTGCCCTCCTTTCTTGAGATCATAGAACGGGCGGCATCTTTGCGAATGCTGGGATATGAATCTTCTGATGAACTGCAAACGCCCTATTAGCCCTCTTAATTGTGAGATGTTCTTTGGAAGTGGCATTGGCTATAGCCTTAGCCTTGTTTGTATCAATCTCAATGCCCGCTTGCTAAATTGAAGCTAGTAATTTCCCGATGATACCCCGAACGAAACACGCATTTCTTCAGATCATTTTCAATTGGTACTCCTCGACCTCTGTAAACCTCGGCAAGGATTCGGGGTGCTTCTCTCCTGGTTCTCGACTTCACCAAGATGTCATCCACGTATAATTCTACATAGACATGCATCATGTCGTGGAAGATGGCCATCATCGCCCTCTGATAAGTAGCGCCGGCATTCTTTATCCCAAACGGCATGACTACATAACAGTATGTTCCCAGGGCGTGGTGAAGGATGTTTTCTTGATCTCAGGAGCTAGACGGATTTGGTTATATCCTGAATATCCATCCATGAATGAGAGGGTCTCGTACCTAGCAGTGTTATCAATCAGCACATCAATATGAAGAAGCGGGAAGTCGTCCTTCGGACATGCCGTGTTCAAGTCCCTGAAGTCGATGCAGATTCTGACTTACCATCCTTCTTCATGACAGGGACTATGTTTGCCACCCAGTTCGGATATAGCACTACCTGATGAATCTGGCCTTATGGAGTTTGTCTACTTCATCCTTCATCTTCAAGGCCATAAGTGTGGTGGAATCTTCTGAGTCTTTGCTTATGGCCTTTTCCCCTTCTTTCAATACCAGGCGGTGCTCCACTAGTGAGGGGTCTAGACCGGGCATGTCCTCGTATGACCAGGCGAATGTATCTTTGTACTCCCTTAAGATTTGCACCAGCTCTGCCTTCATCAGGAGGGAGGTTTGCTGAGATCATCACAATCCTAGGATCTTCCTCAGTTCCGAGGTTGACTTCTTAGTAGGTTTATCCACTGCCGTGGTGGGCTCGTCGAATCTCCTTACGCCACTGGCGTACTTTTCGGCAGCGTCATCTACTTCGCTATCCTCTTCATCGATTGGGTCCTCGTCATTCATGATTTCATAGACTCCGAATCCGTCGTCTATGATCACCCCATCCTGCACAAATTCTTCTTCTAACACTAGCGCTTCTTTGTGAACTCCTCTATCAGCAGTAATGCTTGACATTGCCGAGCTAGTTATCTAGGTATCTTTGGGAATGACCTGCCCCGTTGCTTCCTAGGGCGACGCTTGGACTTGGTGGGCACTGGGTGACTGACTCTCTGACCTAGGCCTATCTAAGCTAAGACTAGACTCTTCTACCTAGACTCTTTCTAGACTAGACGACTCTACAGGACTGGTGGAGGACATGGTGTCCTCGAAGAGGATGGCCCCTAGTGAAGGAGCAGGAGGGGAAGCCCCAGTCGTGGGGTGCCCCTGATCAGAAGGGTGAAGGAAGTATGCCAGCTCCTCGACCTCAATGTGCATTTGAAAGTTGGCATTTTTTTTGGAGATCAGTGGAGAGCATGCAGTAAGAGAGGGTGACCTCGTGGTCATTGGATCGGTCTATAGGGAAGAGAGGACTGTAGGTGAGAGCTCAGGTGTGAGGAGGATGTGTGCAGCCGTCAGAAGTTGGGGAGTCAGTTGAATGAGTAGGGGAGGAGAGGAAGGGACAAGAACGGGAAGCAGAGAGTCCGGAGCGACGGGTGGATGGCTAGGTAGGTGCCCTTCCAGAGTTCGTCTACCGTCCTTCCCTCCTCGTAGGATGTCCGGATCTCCTATGTCGGTGGTCTCATTCATGAGCTGCCACTTGGAGGTGATGGATGTGGGGGGATGAGCAACTCTTCCGCAGCCGGCGGCCAGGTTCTCTCTTCCTCCCAGAACAGTCAGCTGAAGGCTATGGTGATGTCTTCAATGTCGAACCAAGAGGTACTGTAACGACCCTCTTTATATCGGTACGGTTCTACCAACCCACGTCGATATAGAAAGTGTCACCACAGTGGGACATTTACCCAACACTAGTATGATAGGCTGAACATACACAAATATATAACATATGACAGCGGAATTGAAAGAACTGAAAGAAATTCTTATTCCATCATCCATATTCTATTCACAGTCCGTATATAGAAGAAAAGAGAACTAACTTTTCATAACTGAAAATAAAATAAATACATTGTCCACATGAGACTACGCAGAGTCTTTATTACATACTATGAAGTAAGGAAAAGTACAATGCTAAAATCCACAACAAGATCTCCTACTCCCACTCGAGTTGCTCCTAACGATCTCCTCGAAGAAGTAGAAACGTCTGCACCTGTACGCCGAAGCAAGAATGAGTTCAAAAGAACTCAACAAGTAACACCAACCACACTAAACATACATGCATCAAGTAATCTCCATATCTTATGCTACACCATTAACACATATGCATGGATTTGACAATTTATTCAAATAGAGACCTATCCATAATTTCTACACATATTACACATGGAATTTCTTTTGTACAACATAACTTAAGCCTATCACACTGCTTTCTACATACTCTCAATATGTTAAACTAATTTCATTCAAACATTCATATGCTAATATGATCATTTTAAACATAGATTTACACATTTCATAACGACTATTTAGCATGAATTCTAAAATAAATTTCACATAGTTAACACATTTACATTATGAAAAGCTTGCTGTTTTGCTATTATCAAGTCACATTCACAAGAAATTTATCCTTTTTGCATGTTATCACAAGAACTACATGAACACATATCACTTATACATTTTCACAATTTACACATTCTTTTCACTTAAACACATTTTCACAATTTCTTAATGCCGTGACACATAGCCCAAACCACTTAGAAGGACACACTAATACATCACATATCTATCACCTAGGCATTCCAGTGATAAATCTTAGTTACTGCGCAGAACGGGAGAAGCACTCTCCACCCTAACCAGCGATACTTGTTCGCCTCCAGGATTTAATCCCAATGCCCATGGGACATCACACATTTGAACTTTCCGGGGACTTTACCCAGTACCCCCCCAGCAGCCTCTAGGTAGCAGTGTCACCCATTGGCACATTTAACATTTTCTCAAGTTTCCACACACTTCTAAATGCACAATTTTACACATTCATCTCATGTTCGCACACCTACATTCTTTAGTATTACCTAGCATGGTACTACTGTCTTCAGTATTAATCAAGTTTTAAACAAGTCTAATCATGCTGAAATTACAGAATTAAACACTAATCACATTAAATGCATTATTTGTTAATATCTAACATAAAACAAACATATATAGCTATTGTCTTCAATTCAGTACAGAAATTAACCAAAAATCTATCACAGTCTAACCTCATGCATACCAATATTCACATTTTTCTGAATCAACATAATTTCTGAAAATTCTAACAGTGAGATTATCAAATGTAAAAACAGTCAAACGGACATGAATTTCATGTTCGGACCCACAACTTAATATATACATGAATACTGATAGTACTAATCATATGTAAATCATAGGAATTTAACTAATTTCACATGAATTATTAACTTTTCTACATTGAGTAGACATATTCACTATTTTTCCGGCTCAGAAATTTTAATAAACTATACAGATATTATAAATTTCCCAAACTTTTATATCATGCATTAGACCTCATAAACAGTATACAAAAATTTCATGATAGTTAAATGCTATACATATTTCACAACGAGATTTTCAAGATTAAAATTTGTTGGTGATCAATCAAAGAATTCTAATAATTAGGCAAATTACAAAAAATTTCACAATAACTCACTGTACACCGAACATGTATATTTACATCTTTTAAAAATTTACCGTATATCCTCATGCGGAAAATGTCGAAAATTAGCTTATAGAAAGGGCAGACCTGCACATTGTTGCAGTCTGAAGAACTTGACGGCATGGGGTAGCCGTCTATAAGTTAACGGCAATATATGATGCCGCCAATTATGATATTAGCGGCAAGGGATCCTGCCGTTAATATCTGTCTAATAAACACAGACTGAACGCTAACAGATTTCTTGAATGGAGGGTTCCAGGACACTGAGAAAAATCCGTAAAATTCCTAGGACATACTAGACACATGTAGGGTTGATGTGAGTGGGGTACTGCCTCCTGTAAAATTCACACAGTGACGATTCAAGCCGGGGAAGCCCTCCTCGGTCTGTGCCAAAGAGACTTCAAATCTCCTTTATCGGGTTCTCTATTGATCTTCACAGCACACCAACGTGGGGAAATCGTCCCGGATGTTCAGAGTTGTCACCAGTCGATGCAGATCGCCGGATGAAGCTTCCAAAGTCGGATCTCTCAGATTCAAGTTGGAGGTTGCACAGAAAAACTAGGTTTTTGACCAAGAGTCAAAAGGATGGATCTGCCGAAAACTAGGTAATATAAAGGGTGAGGGCCAGACATGCGAAAGGGGTAAGTCTTAGAGCCGTTGGGGACGGTTTCTAAAACAGATGGCGAAATTTCCGGAGGCGTTTCCGGATCTGGAAACATAACTGGTCTGAGATATTGATGTCCACATCTCTGGTCGTCTATTCAGAGTGGGCGTCCATCGATACTGCCGCGATTACCAGTAAACGTCAGCCGATGTTGACGCCGACTGGCCGACAAAAATACTACTAAAAAAAATAGTAGAATCTATAAACACCACACAATAAATATATATATATATATATATATAATATATTATATACTTGTATACAATATGTACATTACAATAATACTAATTCATACAATATATAAATAAATACTATACACAATAATCTATACATCAATAGATACACTTATATGTTATATATATATATATATATATATACTTAAGCAAGTAAGATGAAAATCAAGGGCCTACACCCTCTCCCCTTGAAGAAAAACTTCATCTCGAAGTTAGACTGACACTACTCAAAAACACTGAGGATACTTCTTTTTCATTGCATCTCAAGCTCCTAAGTAGCTTCCTCTCGCGAGAAGTTACGCCATAAGACCTTTACTGACGCAATGTCTTGTTCCGGAGATGTTGAACCTTCCGATCAAGAATAGCTACTGGTTGCTCTACATAAAAAGATCTGGCTGAATCTCCACTGGCTCGTGGCTAATAACATGAGACGGATCTCTGACATACTTCCTGAGCATAGATACGTGAAAAAAGGATGAACGCTAGCCAATGCTGGAGGTAAAGCTAGCTCATATGCCACGTTGCCCAATCGTCGGAGAATCTCATACGGGCCAAGGAATCTAGGGTTCAACTACTATGCCTGCCAAATCTAACTACACCACGCGTAGGTGAAATCTTCAAAAAGACATGCTCACCTACCCTAAACCCAAATCCTTCCTCCTGTTGTCGGCATAAACTCTTCTGTCTATCCTGTGCCGCAACAAGCCTCTTCCTAATAAGCTGGACCTTATCCGAAGTCTCTGAACTAACTCTGGACCGATCAATGCCTATCACCGGTCTCCTCCCAATACAAAGGAGATCTGCAGGCCTACCATACAAAGCCTCGAATGGAGCCATGCCAATGCTCGCATGAAAACTGTTGTTATATGCGAACTCCACTAAAGGTAAATGGCGCTCCAATCATCCTTCCAATCCAGCACACATGCCCTTAACAATCCTCAAGGTCTAGATAGTCCTTTCAGACTGTCCATCTGTCTGGGGATTGAAATGCTGAACTGAGCTTCAGCTCCGAACCTAACGCATCCAGAAGACCCTTCCACAGCCTCGAAGTAAATCTCGGATCTCGATCCGAAATGATCGACTTCGGTACCCCATGCAATCTAATAATACTACTAACATACAGTCTAGCTAAACTCTCTACTGATGGCTTCTTCTTCATAGGCAAGAAATGCGCAGTCTTCAAAATCTATCCACCATTACCCAAATCGAGTCATTACCTCGTCTAGATCGAGGCAAACCCGTAACAAAATCCATAGTGACAGCTTCCCACTTCCAAACTGGGATCTCCATCTTCTGCATAAGACCAGATGGTCGCTGCCGCTCGGCCTTCACTTGCTGGCACACTAGACATCTAGACACAAACTCAGCTACATCTTTCACCAGACCACCAAAAAGATCTCTTCAAATCCTGGTACATCTTAGTGTTACCGGATGAATAGAGAACCTAGATCTATGAGCTTCTGCTAAAACATGATCACGAATATCTACAATGTCTGGAACACAGACACGGTGATGGAATCTAATCACACCATCCTCATCACGAGCAATACACTTTGCCCACTAATTCTGGAGTCTAGGGTCGGCTTTCTGATGCTTGATCACCTCATCCAACACCGATGACTAATGGACAGCTGAGCCACAAAAGCTCGGCACAAACGATGGCTCCAACTCGGTCATGCACACACAGTGCATCTCCAACATCTTCCAGTCCTGCTGGAGAGACGACCTCTTTCTACTAAGGGCATCTGCTACGACATTTGCCTTTCCAGGATGATACTGGAGGTCGAGTCATAGTCCTTCAGGAACTCAACCATCTTCTCTGCCTAAGGTATTTCCTTTTGGGATAAAAGATATTTTAGGCTCTTGTGGTCAGTGAACACCTTAAATCTGATACCATAAAGATAGTGCCTCCAGTTTTCAGTGCATGAACCACTGCCGCAAGCTCAAGATCATGAGTCGGATAGTTTCGCTCATGCTCCTTCAATTGCCTCGAAGCATATGCTACTACCCTTCCTTGCTGCATCAACACACAGCCAAGGCCAATCCGAGAAGCATCCGTGTAGATAGCAAAATCCTCTACACCGCTCGGTAAAACTAATACAGGAGCCGATGTGAGTTTAGTCTTCAATAATTGAAAACTACTCTCACACTCTTCGGACCAGACAAACTTCACTCCCTTCCTGGTCAGCTGAGTCAGTGGTGCGGCGATGGAAAATCCCTCAATAAGATCACGATAATAACCGCCAAACCAAGAAAACTCGAATCTCCGAAGGAGTCTTGGGAATCCCCAATCCATAACAGCTTGGACTTTCGCTGGATCCACTGCTACACCAGCA